>CAUYLG010043923.1:0-79571 GCA_963573385.1 Cacajao melanocephalus
GAGTTGGGGAGAGAGAGCATGGGGAGAAATGCCAGATATAGGTGAAGGGGAGGAAAGCAGCAAATCACACTGCCACGTGTGTACCTATGCAACAATCTTGCATGTTCTTCACATGTACCCCAAAACCTAAAATGCAATAAAAAAATACACACATATGACACATACACTAACATAATTAAAGGAATGTTTCTTTTCATAATTAGTACTCTGTACAGGGTCTATAGAACATTCACATGTGCATGCATGCACACACGCACACACACACACACACACACACAGAACCATGGCTTTTTGGAGTAGTACTTCTAAACTTATTCTGAGAGCTTATTTCAGAATTCAAGGTCTGATGAACAAAATAATGCTTCACACATTATTAGGCATTTTCAATTGAGCCTAAAAAGTAGTTATTAAATGAATTACTTGGATTGTATCCCATTAAATTGTATTATTTGTACTTATTTTAAAATATCAGAATTTCAAATAAAACAAAAGTTAATATTGAATAACTAATATTTCCTAATATAATTTAAATTAATGTGAGAGCTTGGAGACTATTAGTATTGATATACTGTCTTAATGTCCAACTCGATCTCAGATAATTATAAAAACATAATTAATAATTAAAATATATACTATAATAGTTGAATTTCCAAATTTCATGTGTAGAGTTTATTCAGATAAATATATTGTCTAATTTAATTTTTTAAAGTAATTTCTCTGAAATAACTAAATTTACATTAACTATATGGCAAAAAGTTCTTATTTTGACAGCAGTATTAACTGGTATTATGAGATGTCTAGTCAAATACAGTATGTTAAATTCCCTCAGATTAGGAAACCCTTGTACACTGTTGGTGGCAATGTAAATTGGTATAACTATTGTGGAAACAGTATGGAGGTTCCTCAAAAAATTAAACATAGCACTATCATATGACCTAGCAATCCCTCTTCTGGGCATATACCCGAAGGAAATTAAATCAGCATCTTGTAGAGATATCTGAGCTCTAATGCTTATTGCAACATTATTCATAATAGTCAAGATAGGGATACAACGTATGTGTGTCCATCAGTGGATGAATGTGTACATATATATATAAAATACATGTACACACACATGTACATATGCTTTAAAAAAGAAAGGATACTACCACTTGCAACAACGTGGTTGAACCTGTAGGACATATACTAACTGAAATAAGCCAGACACAGAAAGCACAGAAAAATAAATATGAAATGTTCTCACTTATTTGTGGAATCTGTAAATAGTCAAGTACATAGAAACTGAGAGTAGAATGGTAGTTACCAAAGAAGGGATGGTGGGGAGGGGAATTTAGGAGATAGAGCTTGAAATGTACAAAGTTTTAGTTATATATAATGATAAGATCTAATGTACAGCATGAAGCCATAGTTAATAATATTTCATTGCGCACCGAACAGTAATTTGCTAAGAGAGTAGATTTTAGTTGCTCCCACCTCACACACAAAAAGATAACTATGTAAGTTGGTGGACATGTTAATTTGACTGTAAAAGTCATTTCACTATATATATGTGTATCAAAACATCATGTTGTATGCCTCAAATACATACAATAAGAAATGAATGAAGATAAAAAATCTATAACTTGACAATGATAATAGGCTCATATACAGGTAATACTTCAATAGAAACACTGTTTTAATATAAATAAGGAAATGCATTAACTAAGAGAGTATCAAATCAATTCTTCTCACCTATACTAAATAGAAGGGGCAGAGAAATACATTAACCTAAAATTGTCAATAGCTTCTAAATTCTTGGAACAGAAATGTTTCAAACTGAATCTACATCTGCAAGCCTTCAGAATTTAAAGCAGTAATTCATACCAGTACCCTATTCAAATGGTTACAATTGGTTCAATATTTACCAGAAAGGATTAATTTAAAAAAAAAAAAAGAGGAACAGGTTGAACTCTTTCAAAGTATTTACTTCATTACGACTCAAATATTTTGTGTACCAAGCTCATTGGACATATGAAAAATTGACAATAAATGGGTCCGAGTACCCACAGGAGATTTACAATCTATGTGATAGTCTATAGAAACCAGCAATGGGCAAGCTTATAAAATGGGATAGAGGTGTTTATCACACATTAATTACAAATATTCGTTCACTTGTTTGGTTGAATGTTCTAGCTTTTTTTTATATTAAAATGTTGGTCCATACTATAGTTGTCCATGGCCTATAAGAACTTGATGAGAGATAAACAGTCTTACAGAAAAAATGCATGTACTTACATAAACACAAAATTTTGTGTTCATTTTCAAGGCACTTCATAGGCATTGTGGACTTTGAAGGGTCCATCCTAAGATTTTAGCAGTTGGGCTGTCTGTATTATTTGCATCTTATTATATTTGAAGTAAGCCCATTTCTTAAATTTATAAAATGTGACTGGCTTAACGTAATGATATTTGAGGGTAGTATAATTCATTCACAATCCTGGGCTATCACAAATAGGGATTTACATGGAAAAATAGCATATTTATATTTGTAAGTTAAGGTAAATTGTAACTTTTCAGGATGTTAGAGCTCTAAAAAAAACTTTCATGTTAATAGGCAATTTTTTTTGAAGATTTCAGGCAGTGAAATTCAACATATGTCTTCTTGAAGTAATACAAAAGTAGCATAAATGAAAGACTGTAAAATAAAATAAAATGTCTTTAGTATTATCTTCAGCTGAACTTAAATACTATAACCCAGTTAACAAAAATATAACTGGAAGTAGCTACTCTGAAAGAATGTTCTTTTAGTTTGAATATAATAGTTTCACAGATTTTAAATTTGAATTTTAAAGATACTTATCTTTAACAATATGTAACTTCTTCCCCAAAGCCATTATTTTAGGTTGTTTTTTTTTTTGATATGTATATTTTTTAAATGAAAATTGCAAGGGAAAGTAGTTTAGCAAATACCAATTTAGGTTTTAAAAAGTATAGGAAAAGGCTTACCGATGTAAGGGGTTGGCTTACATCTGCAATCCCAGCGCTATGGGAGACAGAGGCAGGAGGATCGCTTGAGGCCAGGAGTTTGAAACTAGCCTGGTGACACCGCAAAGCCTCCACATCTCTACAAAAAAAAATAAGCATAAATGTATATTGAGCAGGCATGGTGACACACGCCTGTATTTCCAACTACTTAGGGGCTGAGGTAGGAAGATCCCTTGAGCCCAAAAGGTAGAAACTGCAGTCAGCTATGATGGTACTACTGCTCTCCAGCCTGAACAACAGAGCTAGACTCTCTTTTTAAAAATGTAGGAAAGTATTAAGATTGGAGAAATAATGTAACATGTGGAGAATCTGTGATGACCAGTGCTTTCGTGGCGTATTTTGGAGGATGCACTAGTACTTCAATTACGTTTCCCAAAAGAGAGAGCTTGAACCTCATCCAAATTTATAAGATGGATCTGGGAACAAGCAATTCATTGCTTTGTTTAGTTGTTCATTCAATAAATATTTATTGACATTCTATGTGGCATGCACTGTAGCAACAGATAAAATAAACACAGATGAGCAAAAATTACCCAGCCCAGGCCCTCAGAGAGACTACAGTCTATGACAGAAGAATGATAGAGATGGAATTAGGATGAAGTGTGATAAATTCCGTGAAGGAAGCAGTACAGAATACAGAGCACGGAGCTCTGGCTATTGCGCATGATGGGCACTTCTGGCTTTCCCTTAGAAGGAAAACTTGAATCCAAACGTTTAAAACACACAAAAAAACAAAACCTCTGTCTAACATAATGCGTTCCCACTTCATACCCGTCCACTAGTCATCCAAATCTGAACAAGTCATCAGAGTTCCGAATAGAACTTAATTAGTGTTTGTTTCCAGGGTGTATGGGAATCACTTAGCTCATTGATCCATCATATGAAAATTTCCGCATGCATCATTACTAATGTGAAAGATGCTTTTCCCCCTTGAAGTCAATAATAAATGCTTTTCAAAGATCTGTTGGGAATGCTTATCTTTGCTCAGTAAAACACTAAAGATATAGAACTTAATGATCACTTTCACTTCACAAGTGAACTAAGATTTGCCCCCCTCCATTTCAATTTATGTATCCTTTCTCTCCATACCCCACCTTCTCTCTCTGTGTGTGCCTCTGTCACACACATTTTCTCTTTTTCCCCCTCTCCCTCTCTCCAGCCGTCCTTTCCCCCTACCTAAAGCTGTCAACCTCTGGACGTAAGTCAACTCCATTCTGAAACAGAAGAGTGTCACAAGAAGTGAAAGTGATATTGACAAGAGGTCGCTTGTCTCCACCTCTCCCCTCCTCTCCAGAAAAGGATGGAGCAGCAAAGCGGAGGGTGCGCGCGTGTCCAGTGGAGGCGGGTAAAGAAACGGGGTGTCTTTAAAGCCATAGCTTAGCAAATGCTGGGACTAGGGTGCAGCTGGAGTCCACTTTACAATAGTTTGGCGAGAGTCCGCCGGGTGAGTGGTAACCCCTTTTACCAGGAAGAATCTTTTTGGTTCCATCACCCTCCCTACCAGCCCCCACAACACCTGAAGGGGAAGGTCTCAAAGGTCGATTGAGCCCGGACTTGACCCCCTTTCCTCACCACCTCCTCCCACCCTACGCCCAGCAGTCCCCGTCACCCGCCCCTTCTCCACCTCCAACCTTGACTCTGGGTACAAACAGGTCCTCGCACAACCTGACGAGAGAGGAGCTTCATTGGTTAGATCCAAATCCCAGCGGAAGGGAGGGGGCCAGGAGGGAGGAGGCCGAGCACTGCTGTGGGCGGGGAGCCCACTTGGGGTGGGGGGCTGCGGAGCCGGAGGAGGGGCGAAAGACCCCGGTCCTCATCCCCGGAGTTACAGTCAGAACAAACTTGCCGAGTCTTGCAGCGCGAGCGCGCGGATGCGAACCCCAGAACCTCCAGCGCGCGGGCACGAAAGGGTGTGGAGCGGTATACATAGCTCTACATACACATTGAACGCTGAGCTAGAAAGGAGGGGGCGAGGAAGGCAGGTTCCGCCTCCCCTGGCCCCGTGCACACACACGCCCACCGCGGCTCGGGCTGGCTGAGCGCGGGCGAGTGTGAGCGCGAGTGTGCGCACGCCGCGGGAGCCTCTCTGCCCTCTCCTCGCACCCTGCTCAGGGCATCTGAAGAGCCTGGAAACGTGAACAGGCTTGAAGTATGGCATGTTGCAAAGATGGTTTCTGCCAAGAAGGTACCCGCGATCGCTCTATCCGCCGGGGTCAGTTTCGCCCTCCTGCGCTTCCTGTGCCTGGCGGTTTGGTGAGTTCTCTGGGGTGTGCGGGGAGGTGGGCGACGGGAAAGTGGAGAAATGGCCAGCTCCCGGACCCCTTCGGGCACTCGCTCCGCCCTGGGCGGACTAGATCTTCTCATCTCAGCTGTAAGATCGGGGGCCAAAGCCAGGCTTTTCTGTCACCGCATAGATGCGAAGAGCACTAAGGGCGCAGGGCGCAAGAGGCGTGTGGGCACTGGGGGTCTTGTGGTGGGGCGCGCTTTTCCTGACCATTTCTGTCTTCTGCATCCCAGCCCCCAGCCTCGTCTCCCTTAGCTTGGGGCAAGCGACTCTTTCCCTAGAAAACAAACCTGTTTGCACCTGTTCTCTGATGGATTCTTAAAATAATCTCCTCCGCCCCCGTTTTTTTTTTCTCTTGCAGTTTAAACGAATCCCCAGGACAGAACCAAAAGGAGGAGAAATTGTGCACAGAAAATTTCACCCGCATCCTGGACAGTTTGCTCGATGGTTATGACAACAGGCTGCGTCCTGGATTTGGGGGTATGAACGATTTCAAAAGCGCAAGTGTGTCCTGTCTGTCCCTCTCTTGGTCTGCCTGTCTGTCTGTCTGTGGGAATATCATTAGGTATGCCTCACGTGCAAAAATAAATCTCTATCTCTCCTCTCTTGGTGAGACCTATGACAAGAAGACCGCCTCCACCCGTACTTTCCCATCTCCCTGCCCCCTCAGAAGCTTTGCCTCTCCCCCACACTAATTACCTCCCGGGACCTGACTGCTGGGTGGGGGAGGTTGGAGAGGAAGAGTCAAAAATGGGAACTCTGGGCTCAGCTGCCTGGCCGCTCTTCGCTGAGAATAGTTTCCCTGAACCTGGCCACTTCTCTCAGAGCAGGTTGCACTTGAGGCAGCTGAACCGAAGTCCCTCTTCCTCCCACGTGTCCAAGCCTCTGCCAAAACCTTGGCCAGCGTTCTACCTAGGACATGAATCTGGGGCATGAAGCTGCCTGCTATGCTAGAGAACCCAGACCTTTCCTTTTCTCTTCTACAGCGGGATGCTTTTTTTCTTTCTCTTTTTTTCTTTCTGTCTATCTTTTTTTTCTTTTCTTTTCTTTCTTTTCTTTTCTTTTCTTTTCTTTCTTTTCTTTTCTTTTCTTTCTTTCTTTCTTTCTTTCTTTCTTTCTTTCTTTCTTTCTTTCTTTCTTTTTTGGGTATGTGTAATTTGCTTTCCTCCTAAAACTTTAAAGTTAGAGATGTTTCAGCTTGCTTTCTCCAACAAAATAGGTTTAAAGGACTTAATAGAGGCACATCTATTAACAGCACTGTTGCTCTTTTTTATACTCATATTTCCTTTGCATATGTAATGGAAATCTATGTGGCAAGCTTTGTGCTAGGCACTAGGTCCACAGAAATCGTAAGATACAGTTCTTAACCTCAAACAGCTGCTCAGTCCAGTTCAACAAGGACAAATCACTTGCTAGGTCCCATTCACAGGTTTGACCCATGTTCTTTGATCTCAAATTCCCTGTTCTTTACAGTACACTGCATTACTTACCCTTTGTCTTGAGTTGAACAAGACAAAGATTCTATCTTAAAGGCGCTTACATTCAAGCGGTAACAATAATAGCAACCAGTAATATTGTATTTATTTAATAACATGTTCACATACACCAGGCATTTTATAGACATTACTACTCTGTTTAACCCTCACAACAATCCTTTGAAAGCCAATACTATCCCCACTTTACAGATAAGGAAATTGAGGCTTAGAAAGTTAAGTAACTAGTCCAAGTTCGAAGTTAGTAAGTGGGAGTAGAAGGATGTAAACGCAGGGCAGGCTGTATATTTAAAAGACAACGCCATGTAGATGGGAGTGGTATCAGATACGACATGATGAGTATCATCTAATATCAGAAGCATGGAGCAACTTTATGCTTTCTATTGAGGGTGTGTGGAAGAGGAGATGCTGGCAGAATGGAGAAAGTAAGAATGGAGAGCAGGACAGCATGTGATGTGAGGTAGGAGTATGGCCTGAGGCTGCAAAGAGTTGGTGGAGACAAAATAGAGTTGGATACAGTAGAATTGGGACTTCTTTGGAGTCTAGTCTCATTTAACAGATGGGGGCACTGAGGTCTAGAAAGGGAAAGTGGTGTCTATAAGGGCACATAGTATATCAATGAGAGGATGAAAGCAAGTCTTCTGAATTCCAAACCATTATTTTCCTGGATTTTATGAGAAGGTTATGGGAAGCCATTGAGGGTATTCATTCAGCATTTGTATTTTTTTCTTTTTTTTTCTTTTTTCTTTTTTCTAAGACAGAGTCTTGCTCTGTCATCCAGGCTGGAGTGCCGTGGCATGATCTGGGCTCACGGCAACCTCTGTCTCCTGGGTTCAAGCGACTCTCCTGCCACAGCCTCCCAAGTAGCTGGGATTACAGGTGCATGCCACCATACCCAATTATTTTTTTTTTAAATATACTTTTTGGTAGAGATGGAGTTTCACCATGTTGGTCAGACTGGTCTTGAACTGCTGGTCTTGAACTGCTGACCTCAAGTGATCCACCGTCCTCTGCCTCCTAAAGTGCTGGGATTACAGGCATGAGCCACTGAGCCCAGCCAGCATTTGTATATTGACAGTGATAAGGATAGATGAGAAGGATGAAAGTTTCTCCTGCTTCTTTCACGTTGCCTCTCCAGGGATAGGTTGCCTGCACTGCATTTGCCTTCATGCAAATCTGAAAAGAGGTGAATCATTTGTCAATGCATGATCTTCCATAAGTGACTGGGAAATTACCATTTTAGATCAAAAATAGTGTTGTGGAGAATGGTTCAGATGATGTGATACCATTTAAGGCAGTATTATATCAATAAAAGAGGATTTATCTGCCCGTAAAGGTTTTAAACTTGACATTTCAAGTGAAGAAAAAAGTAAGACAAGTATCCAGTCCCATGTAGTTCAAATATTCATCAGAAAATTGATATACCAGAACATAAATAAGTGAAAAGTTGGAACTGAAATTATATTATTTTATTATAAATGTTGAAATTTAAAATAATACCTGCCCATTTGGCTGTAATGCCAGTTATAATTCAAAAGGAAGAAGGGATCCATTGTAGATGGATTATTTTTACCATCTAGCATTATATTCACAATAACATAAGTGAAAACATTCTATGTGAGCCCCTACTCGGTTTTGGTTGATCGTAATTCTGCTAAACATCTCAAGGACATTATTAGTCATCTAACTTGTCACTGCCAAGTGATCTGCATACCCACCTGAAAATATTTTTATAGTTTTATGGGAAGGAGTTGAATTAACATGAATTCCAGCATTAGCAATTCGTTAACCATTTAAACATTTACTACGTAGCATAACATGGGTTTTTGTTTGTTCGTTTCTTGGCTTTTCTGATAAATGTTTGTGGTAGATGTGATTCACTTTTTAGCAGTAGGTCATTCTCTGTAAATGCGCAGTATTCCCAGCGTTACAGAGGAATAGTGATTCTCACCTGCAGAAAATGTGTTATCTGTTTACATGAAGTTGTAAATGTGTATCACTGAAAACAATGAGAAACTTCATCATTGGCACAGACTCTTAGATACCACAAATCAGATCCCTTTTATGACATTGCATATGCTGTGGAAAGTTTGGTATTTTAAAAATAAAATGAAAACAATCCAGATTTTGACTCGTAGGCTATAAATATGGATTTACTTCCTGGTTCCTATAATCCTGCTCTTGCTCTTTGTGGGGCATTTACTTTATATCTGTTTATACAACTTTTCTGTGTTCCATTTCAAACAAAGCTAAAAGCAAAGATTTAAATTGAAATTGGATGGTTTGTGATTGCTCAGTAGGCCAGGCAGGGGTTGAAATAGATTTGGAAACTAAATTACATATTTTTAACTCAGCAGCACAGCTTGCGATAGGGAAATAAAAGGAACTGAAATGGTTTCCTTTTTTTTTTTACATCCCTCCAGGATCTCCTCTCCCTTGTCTCCTACATTCTCCCACTGGAGAAGAAAGGGGGAAAAGGTGAAAAGAGAGGGAAGGAGGCATGGTGAGAGAAGCTGGTTTGGGACTTCTGAGGGATGTAGTCCTTTCAACCTCTGACAAATCAGTTGCTATCATCCTGAAGTAGCTTGCACCTGTTAAGATGTAGCACGCAAGTGAACCCTTCTACAAAAGAGCCAGAAAATAATCCTGTAGCTCTTGTTTACTTTCAACGCTGTTCCATGCTGTCTTAGAAATGTATAGCTAAGGTATTTACTAACTACCAGGTAATGGTTTAGGAAACTTGACTTTACTCATTTTTCATTTATTGAAAGCTTGCACAGCTTTTCATGCATCTCAGTCTTCTGAGGCACATGATCTAGAATATTAAATGTTTTAAATACAGATCATTACCTCTGAATCATCTTCCACAACCTCTATGAAATGGGAATGAGGAATTTTAGTCAATTTTGTAAGGTTGCTTACTAACATAGTAGGACTTCACATTAGTGACTTCACATTTTTTTACTTATTACACCAACACAAAGAGATAAGTGGGACAGGCATCATTTCTCTGTTAGAAAAGAGGCTGAGAAAAGTTCCGAAGAATTCCCCACCAATTTTATAGCTACTTCTTGGTAAGGTCACAACTCACACCCTCATCTTTAAAACCTTAGTTAGGCAGCTGGTCTATTGCTATATCCACTTCTGAGGCATTCTTGCATCCCCCTGTTTATCAAGAGTCAAATTTCCTGAACATGCTTTCTTGTTACTAACTTAAGTAGATCTTTAAAATAAGCAAAACTACATTTCCTCTGAAGGAGTGAAATGAGAATGTTTATTCTAAAGCTTTAATAACTTTTCAAATACTAAAGAAAACAGAGAACGTTTCATGCATTTGGGTTAAGTTGGAATATTTTTCTCACAAAATCAAATTGTGTTTGCAATGTTTTCAAATGATCCGTGTATCTCCACTTAAAAGTTAATGTGTCATGTGCTAGCCTTATTAATTAAATGTCAATAGATAAATAGTTTTAAAAATACATAGATGAAAAGAGCACTTCTCAGCAACATAAGGCTTCATTCTCTTCCAGTTTTTCCCATTCTTTCATTCATTTATTTTGTGAAACCAATCTGTATTGAAAGACTACTATATGTCAGGAACAATGTAAGGTTGTGAAGATACCGTTCTGATCTGACATGAGCCCTCACAGACTTTATAGCGAAGCATTATAGAGAGATGAAAATAACAAAGAAATAATAAAATAATTAAATGAAAATGCTGTGGGATAATCTAATAGCATGCTAAAAGGGAGAAAAAATTGGGTGAGGGATCTATTTCAGATTCAGTGTTCATGGAAGTTTTTTAAGCTAAGACCTAAAGGTGTCAGGCATAAAAGAGTAAAAGTAATTCTCAGAGGGAACAAAAAAAATTAAGTGCAAAGGTCTAAAGGTAGATCATCAGTTAATGTGACGTAGACCATGAGAGGAGTCCAATGTGCCTGTAGCCAGAAAGCAAGAAGAATCTCATAGGATTAGGTTGGGATGGTAAACAGAGGCTAGGTCTTGTAGAGCCTTTGGGGACCCTGTGAAAGAGCTTATATTGTTCTCTAAGCAACTGGAGTTTCCTAAGAGGAAATAATGACATGGTTTGACTTAGAGTGAAAAATGCTCCATCTTGTCTGCATAAAGGAAGGCTTAGAAAAGGAAGTAGGGCAGTTGGGAGCAGGGAGACCAATGAAGCTTTTTTTCACTTTTACTTTAGTTCTCTTAAGTTGATGGTTGCTTGGAATAAGGTGGCAGATGTAGTAAAGACGAATATACGTAAGTGAGTTTTTTGGAGGTTTAATTCAACAAAGAATTGGCAATTGACTTGATACAAATGTTAAAAAAAGAGAGAAAAGTAAAAAATGACTTCTAAATTCTATTTTGAGAAACTGGGCAAGATTGGTGTTATTTAAAGTTGGGGAGGACTGCACGATTTCCTGCCCTCATAAGTTCACACTGTGGAAGAGATAGAAAATAAGTAACAGAAATAAGTAAAATATAGTGTGCCAAATGTTGGTTAACAGCTATAGAGTAATGTAAAGCAGGGGATGGGGGTGCAATTTTAAATAGAATAATTAGGGGAGACTTCATTAAGAAAGTGCTATTTGAACACTGAACATAATTAGGTATAAGCATAACCACATTTGGGATGGGGTATTCTAATGAATGAGAAGGAACTCTAAGTGCAAACATGTTAAGCAGGGAAGTCAGGGTCCCTGTAGTGAAGTTTAGCAGGGCTGAGGCATAAGAGGGGACCAGTGTGATAAGAGGACAAGGTTGTGTACAGCTTTGCAGGCTGATTAGGACTGTGCTTTTACTCTGAGTCAGATCAAAAGTGACTGGAAGGATTTTAGCAGGGACAAGGCCTGAACTAATTTTAAAAGGCTCTCCTTGTGTTTAGAACAGGCAGTCAGAGGCAAGGGCAGATGCAACGAGCTTTTCCATAATAAACCAGGCAAGAAATGATGAATACTTTGACCAAGCTGGTAGCAGAGAAGTTTGCAAATTTATAAGAAATGGTTGGCTTCAGGATATTTTGAAATTAAAGTCAACTGACGACAGCTAGAACGTGGGATGTGAGAGAAAGGGAGGTGTCAAAGCTGATTCTAAAGTTTTTGACTTGAACACCTAGAAAAATTGAGTTGTCAAGACTGTGGTAGAAGCAGACCAGGGGCATAGATGAGCAATTTGTATGCAGGTATGGTACCCGTGAGATGTCTATTACATATCAAGGGGAGATGAGCCTGAAATTCAGGGATGATGAGTATGCCAATATACATGGTATTTAAAGCCAGAAATCTAAAAAGATTACAGGGGATAAAGTTTGATAGAGAAAAGGTACAAATAGTGAGTTTTGGTGTCTCCAATGTTAGGTGGTGGCTCCAGAAAGAAGAGTCAGAATCTCTAACCCAAGAAAACTTAAAAGGAGTGGCTTGTGAAGTAACAGGAAAACCAAGGGAGTGTGTGTAAAAGTAAGGTAAAATGATAAGGGGGGAAAAAAGAAAGAAAAGAGAAAGAAAGGAGGAGGGATTGATTAAGTCAAATGCTTCTGACAGATCAAGAAAGTTAAGAACTTAAAATTGACCACTGGATTTAGCAATATCTGTATCTTCAGTGATTTTGACTGTTTATTTGGAGCAGTTTTGTTGGTATGATGGGTATGAAAGTCTGATTGAGTTCATTCAAGAAAGAATGGAACATGATTTTTCTGGGCATTTGTACAGGGAAGCAGAGAAATGGGATGGTAGAAGGAAGGAGGTAGGAAATGGGAGAAAGAAAAATACTTTTGAAGTTGATGAGAACGATGCTATATATAGGGAAAAAGTCATGGTACTGACAAAAAGAAGTGGACCCTAGGCATGAAAAGCAAATTATTGAGATAGATGATGGAGTGAATAGGAAGAATTAGAGGTACTGTAATGGAGTGAATAGGAAGAATTAGAGAAGAGAAAGAGGCAAGTTTGCCTTTCTTTTTTCAAGATTAGACCATAACATGTTTTTTTACTACTAGGAATAATCTAGTAGAGGATATTTAATATTAGACTGGAGGAAAGGGATAGCTAAAAGAAAGATGTCTTTGAGAAAAAAAGAGAAATTGAAATTCAGAGCACGACTTTAAGCATGACTTTCTTAAGTTCTTGGTTAACAAAAAAAGAGATATACAATATGCTGGTGCTATATTTACATTTTCTTTAGGGTTAGGATATATCCATTGCATTTGATGTTTCCCAAAATGAACACTGTAAAATCTAGATCATAGGATATTAGAAAAGTGGTGGATATTTGGGTAATACTTCACTGAGTTGTTAGATTTCTTTTAGATGAGAAAGTACATCTGTGGATTTGTGTATATCATTAAACATCACTGCCTTATGCTCTAAGCTTTTCTTATATATTTATTCTATAAGTCACTGGTACACAGATCTGAAGCCTGAATTAGTAGTTCTTGGTTTATGACACACTCTCATTATTGGTCCACACATAGTCTTCTTTTTATATATCCTTTCATCTATTCAATCACTTATTAAACTATAATAAACATACCAGTTAAACCACAAACTAACACAAAGTGTAGGACTTGGACAACTTTCATTCTGCTACATGGTCTCCCCATCCTATCTTCCTGTCTTCCTTGCCTAAAGTAACCATGATTTTAATTCATTTTAAAATTAGTTCTTAGTTTTCCTTTGAATGTCATTTTAGATGGACTATCTTTATTTTAAAAGTAATTTAAAATATTTATTTGCTTTGAACTTGCTATATATAATCTTTTGATGCTTTTAAAGTGATTATATATTGCTAAAATCATTCTTATTGCTGCATATTGCAATAGATCATTCATTTTGACTGCTGTGTGATATTCCCATTGCATAGAAACCAGCTTATTCATCTGCTCTGTTGGCAGTAGGCTTTTTGCTTGTTTCCAAGACTGTGGTGCTGTGAATATCCTGGCCCAAATTTCCTGCTGTAAATGTGCAAGAGTTTCTTTTGCATATATATCAAGGAATGGATTTTTCTGGATCTTAGTGTAAGTGGGAGTTGACAAGATAATGCCAAACTATTTTTCATGATGAGTTTACAAAATCAACTCCCATTTACAGTTTACAATGAACATGACATTCAGGATCCAGATACCCTCTTTAACACGAGATACATCACGTATATATCTTGAAATGGTATTTCTTAAAATGGCATTTTATTGTGAAATGATTTGAATTTTTCTGATTCTGTGTTCTAACGTGGTTGAATATCTTTTCCAATCTTTATTGGCTACAAGAATTTTCTTTCTGTGAATTACTTGTTTTCATTGTTTGTCCGTATTTATTGTTGTCGTTGTTCCTACTTTTCTTATTTATTTGATGGCTTTAATTATTTGCAAAGTAGACCAGGGTTGATAGAAGGATTATATGACATGGGAGGCCCTAATCCTTAATGTCTTCTAAGAGAAAGAAACTTCTAGAACTTTATAGTGTTTTCTGCTTTCTCGGTTATATCAATGGCTATCTCTTTTCTTTGTTTAATATTCAGGAAGAACTGTATTTGTATATTTTGTAAATGACTATCAAATGAGATTTCTTTGTGCATTTCACTTAGGATTCCTTGTTGTTGTATTGCTTAAGTACTTCAAATGTCTTCATCTTTGGAGATATGTCACTAGTATTTTGTAAGTTCATGGTGGGTATGTGATGTAGGTGACTGGAAAATTATAAATGTTTCCTCAAGTGCATGGTTCAAAGACAATATGGAAAATGTGGATGAACTAGTTTCAAGATCAGCAAACACCGTAGGTCTTTCTCATGATGTAACAGCAAATTAGACATCATTATTGGAGATGAAATTTCAAAAATGATTCCACCTTTAGCCATATCTGTACTGCAAAAGTAAAGTCAACTGGGAGGTCATCTGATTCATTGTTAATTGCCTTCCCACTTTCCTAGCAAGTTAAACTCAATGATTAGTTGGAGGTATTTCCCTGAATTTGATCTTGCTGGTCTTGGCTCTTTCTTTCACAAAAAAACTGTTAAATCATCTTGTTTACCTTACAGACTGTCAACCATATTTTAGGGACTAAAAAATATTTCCCTATTACCAACAAAGTAGAATTTTTAAATAAAAGATGTCTTTAATGTTGCACAAATGCATATCAAATTATGGGAAGAAATTCTTCCAAGCTCAAAATTATCTGGTTTCCATGTAATTATACTCTTAGTAAGGTTGCTTTGAACATCCTAAACTGTCTTATTAGAGGAGATGTCTCTAATAATTATTCTTAATTACATAGTGACCATTATTCATTGACAACTGATTTATCAGAATCCCATTACATTTAAAACCTGTGATTGGTTCTGCCAGAGGATAAAAATACAAAATAAGATACAGTTTCTGCTTTAAATGGGAAATATTTTTAGTTTAACGGATGTGGAAAGTAATTCTGTTAATTTTTCCTTTTGATGGGTTTTCAAATCACTACTGGGCTAATATTAGGAACATGACAAAACACAGTTATTCAACACCCAATATGTGTAAGACATTGTGCTAGTTTGGGACTTCAAAAAGGATTAAGACTTTGCCTTTGCTGTTACAGCTAGAAAGACCCAGGCAGGCTGTAATAAGAATAATAGCAAAGGTGTGAAAAGTGCTGTGAGAAAATGCTTCAGAAACTAATGAATAAAGCAGAAAATGTAGATATAGTATGTTATATTATAGATGTGAAGTTCCATATTTGCCTAAGTAATTATTGATTTATTATTGGTGATATAATATAGTGTAGTAAAGCTAGCACATGCTTTAGAGATCAATACAAGGGGATTAGAATCCTGGTTCTGGCATACACTACTTAATCTCTGTGAACTCAGTCTCCAGATAACATTCTCATGAAGATAGTGCCTTTGGAGGGTGTCGTGAGGATTAAATGAAATAGTATATGGGAAGAATCTAGTAGCCTACCTGGCACACAATTGATCTTCAATAAATAGCAATTATTATATCTCTGCTTATTGTTTTTTGGAAAGTACCCACAACCTGTGAGCATACCTGCTCCACAATCTGTCCACTCTTCATTCCCACTGCCACATCCCTAGTCCAAGGTGTTATCACCACCTCTCAACTTCACTAGTATAGCAGTCTCTTAGAAGAGCCCTTCTATTTTTGCTTCCCTGTGATGTATTGTCAATGCCATTGTCAGAATAAGTTTGTGAAAAATATAATCCAATCATATAAATTCCCTTACTTCAAACTCTCAGTGGCCTCCCAGTAATGGGATACAAATTCCAAATGATGGGATACCAATCAAACTTCTTACCACAACGTATAAGCAAAGACAGAGATAGACCGAATATCAGAAGAAGAGAGATCCAGGAAAGAACATAGGAAAAATGATTAACCTTTGGGTTCTCTAAGGCTGCCATAACAAAGTACCACAGACTGGGTGGCTTAAAGAATAGGAAATTAATTTTTCACAGTTCTGGAGGTATCAAAGTGTAGACAAAATTGGGTTCTTCTAAGTTCTCTCTCCTTGGCTTATAGATGGCCATCTTCTCTCCATCTTCACCTGGTCTCCACTATGTGTTTGTGTATGTCTGTGTCCTAATCTACACTTCTGATATGGTCACTGTTGGATTAGGTCCCACCCTAGTGACCTCATTTTAACTTAAACATCTCTTTAAAATTTCTATCTCCAAATATGATAATATCATGAGATACTAAGAATTAGATCTCCATCATAGGAATTTGGAGGGAATACAGTTTAGCTCGTAACAATACTGTACATAGCTCTCCATCTTTTACTGATGTTTCTACAACTTATTTTCCATGTAATTTTAACAACAGTCACCATAACATGTATTATAAATATGTTGCTTAAAAGATGCCACTTTTTAGAATATGAGTTCAAGAGTAAGCGTTCTTACCACCGTACCCTGGTTTTTATTCCATCATTGTGGCTTTCATTTCTCATCATTCTCTCCCCCTTTGCTTTGCTTCAGCCCCATTGACCTCTTTTCTAGTCCTTGAATGCAATCAGCCCTTTTCCTGTCTTTGATCTTGTCCTTTCACAGTTCTCTCTGCCTGGAATCCAATTTTCCCAGCTCTTGCAATGGCTTATGATCATTCTCCAAGTTTGAGTTTAAAAGTCGCTGCTTTGAAGAAGCAGCTGTGACTGCAAATCAAGAATGGCCTTCCCAGTTTCTCACTCTCTTACCATTCTGTATTTTTCCTCTTAGAAATGGTAGCATTCTGTCATTTAGTTTATCTTTTTACTACTATGTTCATACTCTGATTGCCCCAATGTCATGTTAGCTCTTTGAGGCAGGGAATTCTTGAGTCTTGTTTACCAATGTAGCACCAGAGCCTAGCAGGGAACCCGATACACAAATGGCACTCATTCAATAAACATTTATTGAATTAATGTCTGAATGAAATCCCTTTACCAATCAAATGTTTGTAGGATCTCACTCAGTCTCAAAGATCCATGGGAACATATAAGATAAATACTGAATAATGAATGTCACAAATAGTAACATTATAATTTTGAACACAAAACATTATTCAAGAATCATTGAGAAAGTAACATGTTATGCAAGAATTGGGAAGTGTTCATTATTATCATGGAATCATTGTAACTATGGAACTACAAGAATTAGCATACACCCACGCACTTTAAAATAAATTTATAAAGAAAAAATATCATTGGCCTAATTCTTCTCTCTCCTAGACTCCTCACTCCCTTGAAATACCTATGATGTTAATATTTTATAGCACACAGTATTGTAAATACTATCCTAGAAAAACAAATGAACACTGTAAAATAGAGTAAAGTGAACAGCCTCATCTAGGAACTTGTTAGAAATGCAAATTGTGAGGCTGCACCTTATGCCTAGTACTAAATCAACAATTCAGGGTGTTGGGTTCAGCAATCTGTGTTTTAACAAGCCTTTCAAGTGATTCTGATATATTTTATGTATATATATATATGTGTGTATTTATACATATACACACATGCTATTAGTTGTTTAATACTATTAGTAGTTAAGTTTTGAGAACCACTTCCATAAACAGATCTTCAAAGTAACTTTTGATTTCTCAAGAATCTTTTCAAATAGACTAGTTGTCAGGACATAATCAACCTTAATTATTCTGAGTAACTTATCCCCGCTTGCCCTGACTTGCAAGGACATAGTGTTTCTGATTTTAATACTCTTGCAATTGTCCTTAAGACACTAACGTAGTGATTTATTTCACTGTTGAACCTATTTGAGTGAAATTGCTATCTTCTAGGGTTCAGCACACATTATTTGCTTCCTGAGTTACCTAACTATTCCTGGAACAATTTCACTTTAATGAGTTTATTACTACCATGTTTTGTTGTTGTTGTCTCCAATTTTCCATTCAAATAAAAATTTAATTAACTTTTCTGCTTTCTATAGATGCAGTCTTGAAAAAATTAAATCTCATGATAGATCAGCCTGATCCAGACTTTTTCTTGCACCGTACCGCCTAAGGCTCTATTTTTCTTAGGATACTTATTCAATAAAGAATTTCCTTATTCTCCCTCGAGCTATCTTTCTTTGTGTGGATCAGTCTTCATTCTTTAGAAGAAGAAATACTCAGATTCATTTGTATAAGGATAACTTTAGAACTAGAGCATTAAGTGATACCAATTTCTCTTTGTCTTTTTTTTTTCTTTTTTTGCCATAAATCCCATTTCCCAGCCAGAATCCAAGTGAGAGATTATTTCATCTTGATAGCAGATGTTGTTCTTCCCACTTACAGAATATCTAGCCTCTGGCTATACAGTATTATAAATGATTGTTTAAGGAAATTATGTTCAAGGGGCAACAATATTTATATTTTTGTTAGTCATAAAATGCTATATTATCCATAATGATGGCTGTTGTCATCATTGAGCACATTATGTTCTAGAGACTGGGACAAATGGTTTACAAGTATTATCTCAATTAATACTCATTAAAATCTTTACCTATGAGGATACCTGACTTGAAGATCATATTACTAGAACATGTCAGAACCAAATTTGAACTCCAAACTTTCTGATTTTAAGCATCATGCTAACCTCAGATTGTGCTAAACCCAGATTGTATTCCCTTGTCTAAAATCTGTGTCAGCCATATTGTCGCTATGCTCCCAGCTTTCTCTTCTGCCAAAACACCTATGTGCTTCTTCACAAACCAGTCTTATTTAGATACAGGAAAGAGTCTCAGTAGTGGTCATTGTCAGAAGCAAAGGGAACCTCACATGGAATGCATACTTTCACGAGAGAGTCGTTGTGTTGAGCATCTTATTTCAGCAATTTCATTTGATCTCTATCAACTTCTTGCCTGATGGTTGTTGTGGCTACTACTGAGGAGTTAAATAACTTGCACAAGATCGTCAGCTAGTAGGTGGCAGAGTATAAATAGCTGTTATTTACAGGAAAGTTTTTCTTTGATCCCAGTCACCAGTGGATGATGTGCCTGTTGATAAAGGTGACATGAATCATTTTTAAAATTATTTAGCAGTATCCTCAACTCTCCAAGGATGCATTCCATACAGCCATTATGGTTTTTGTCCTCTTCACTCCTGTGGCCACGTTTCCCCTTTCTAACAGCTCAGTTCTTTATAGAGGCCAATCAGATGATGGACTATAAAATATCACAAAGGTTAAAAGCTTTTGTGTCTCTGCATTGCCTGTTGTAACAGTGCCCAGGGGTAATGTATCTTTGAAGAAACAAGATTCCTGGTAAGTAATTGGGGTTTCTTTTTGCCTGTAAGTAAACACTGATTTCTGGTTTTGTTGTGCTTTGGTCTACATTTTTTTGTGGAGATATATTATCTCACTGAAAATTTAAGATGCTTGTAAAAACATGATATGTCATATCTGTATTTACTCTGTAATTATCTAACCATCCCAGCCTGTAAAATAGGTAATTATTTTTTCACACTTATTTACTTCATACCTGCTAGGTCCTGTTACAGAAGTGAAAACTGACATATATGTCACCAGCTTTGGACCTGTTTCTGATGTTGAAATGGTAGGTATTTGGAAGTTTAATGTACCTTTGAGGCTTGAAGAAAACATGTAGAAAAGAGGGTAATTAATATTTATTTCATTGTCAATCACACAAAACTAGAAAGTCAAAGAATACCTAATTGAACTTAAGAATGTGTAAAGAGTAAGACATTGAATCTCATTCAATTTGCATTTCAGCTGTAGCATTTGAGTATTTGTTGATTTAGGATCATTCTAAACAAAGAGAAGGACCTTCCTGTTACTAGTCCCTGTGTCACAACCTAGTGTTTAGCCTTTTTGCCTTTTTTTTTTTTTTTTTTTGAGATGGAGTTGCGCTCTTGTTGCCCAGGCTGCAGTGCAATGGCACAATGATCTTGGCTCACTGCAACTTCCGCCTCCCAGTTTTAAGTGAATCTTCTGCCTCAGCCTCCATGTAGCTGTAGCTGGGATTGCAGGCATGCACCACCGCACATGGTTAATTTAGAATTTTTAGTAGAGACAATGTTTCACCATGTTGGTTAGCCTGGTCATGAACTCCTGACCTCAGGTTATCTGTTCGCCTCAGCCTCCCAAAATGCTGGGATTACAGGCATGAGCCACTGCACTCTGCTGTTTTTTCTTTAGGAAACTATTGAGGAGGAGAAAATTAGAGGTGATAATTAGCTTCAGTATGAACTAGTTGTGTACACTAGTTTGTAGTTTTCATTGTATTTAGTATTTCATGTTGGTCTAGTTGCTTGCTGCCCATCTCAGCCCTTCTCCTTCCTTCTTACTCATGTTTAAGAGCTTAGAATACCAAGCACTTGTCAGGAAGAATTCATCCGTACAGTTGTGCTACCTTATATTAAATATATTTAGTTTGCATGACAAAAAAAGCCACCTTAGTTTATTCCTTGATCCAAAGCTCCTAGTAATTTGAATCTCTTGGGTTATTTGACTAATTTTAATAAACTTTGTGAAAATAAAATATGTTTTACATGTATTACTTTGTCTTTAAAATGCATACAATTACATGATTAATTATGCATAATATTTTTTACACATCGACTGATTTTTGTTATCTAGTCGAAATTAAAACACAACTGTAACTATCTGGTACTGGCGGTTTTCTTAAATTATAGCAAATTTATTCTTAAATGATTCCTATGTGTGGTAATTTATTTATCTTATGAATGTAGAAGATGAAGGCATCAAGATGGATAAAAGGTACTCTAATTGCTGAAAATCTTTTTGCTCCATTGATTTAAGATAATTTCTGCTCCTATTAATTTTATTTGGAATGGTCTTTTTTATGAGCATGAAGGAAGACAGAATTTAATGCTTATTTTCACAAACTTATGTGTAGTCATTTGTGACTTAAATATGTTCCAAACTAATTGCCCTAGGAATACACAATGGATGTGTTCTTCAGACAGACGTGGATTGACAAAAGACTAAAATATGATGGCCCCATTGAAATTTTGAGATTGAACAATATGATGGTAACAAAAGTATGGACCCCTGATACTTTCTTCAGGAATGGAAAGAAATCTGTGTCACATAATATGACAGCTCCAAATAAGCTTTTTAGAATTATGAGAAATGGTACTATTTTGTACACAATGAGGTAATCATTTTTTTCTTTTTACTTCTTCCCTCCCCTTTTTATTTTTCTTTCTCCCCTTCCTTCTTTCCTTCCTTCCTTCCTTTTCTTCCCACCCTGCCTTCTTCCTTCCTTCCTTTTCTTCCCACCCTGCCTTCTTCTTTCCTCCTTCTTTCTTTCCTTTTTTTCTGTCCCGCCTTCTTCCGTCCTCCTTCTCTCCCTTCCTTCCCATTTTAGGATCTAAAATTATAATTATTTTTAAGAAGGATTGATTTTATTCAATTGCATTTCTCATCATAGACTCACCATAAGTGCGGAGTGTCCCATGAGATTGGTGGATTTTCCCATGGATGGTCATGCATGCCCTTTGAAATTTGGAAGTTGTAAGTTGTAATAAAAATGTTGTTAGAATTTATGATTACCTCATGCAAGCTGATATTTACATATGTATTTTGTTTTTCATAATTCAACATTTAAATCATTGTCCATTACAAAAACTGTCTGGTTTTATTTCCGGAGACTTCATTAACTAATATTTTATAACAAAGAAATAAAAACAACCTCCTTTCCCCACAAAAAACAAAAACTTATTTATACAGATAGTCTAAGTACTCTTAGTCACAATTGGCAGGTGATCAGTGGTGAAATTTAGGGACCTCTAAATGCTACATATTGGTAGTTTTACATAGAAAGTACAAATTATATAATCATATATATATATAATTTATAGAATTATATATATATCGATAGATAGATAGATAGATATTTTATTGTAAGCAGAGTCCTTCATAGCAGACTTGGAAAAAGTCCATAAAAGATTCAGAGCTTCCTGACACAGTATAGGTTAAAATGACAGAAGCAGCACTGTTAGTGTAAAAGTGACTGAAGCCTGGTGAAAGCATGGTAGGGGGTGTGGTCTGAGGTAATATAATGCCTTATACACCACATTTAGGAGTTTGGATTATATCTAAAAGCTATGGGAAGCCTTTGGAAGATTTGACAAAACAGTGTCGCTTTCTTTGACATTTTACAGTTTCACTTCGGCTTTTTTTTTCTTTTTCTTTTTTTAAGAATGGGTGGTAGAGAGGCTGGAATGGAAGCAGAGAAGAGATGGAGGCTGTTGTTTTAGTACAAGCAAAGATGGCAGTGGCTTAGACTAGGAGGGTAGTAGAGGAGAAAGTGTGAAATAGATATGTTTGGGAAATTTTGTAGAAATGAACGCAACAGGATGAGATGAATGGATAGGAATTAATATGAGATTCCTTTCCTTAAGCTCCCTTCTCTGAGATAGCAGAAAACTATGATTGCCTTTTCTAAGGTCTGCCTCAAATTTTCAATTCAATCAGAATCTACCAGAAATAGATGCTGGCTTTTACTATTGCTTCAGATTCTTAGTCGCACTGATTGTGAAACTGTTGCCTGCTGTTATCATTGCTCACTGCTTAACTTAATGAGAATCGGCAGTAACTATTCTTTTTATAACCCCTAGTAATCACAATATTCAGTGGCCTAACTTGAAGCCAGAGAGAGTAATATGTTCCCTTACCAATAATCTAATAAGAGAAGATAAATGCAGAAAAATACATGGACAGGGTGATCTCATTGGGGCCAGAATTATCCATTTGTGCTGTCATCATTAAAATTTTACCCAAATTAGTTCTCATGTAGAGGAAGTCCTTTTCACTCCCCACACTCTAAACTCTAGTTCTCAGAAAAAGCTCTCTTCAGAAGGACTTGAACATAGTGTTCAATCAGAGTCTGTACAAAATAAAGAAATTGCACGCTGGAAGCTGATGTTTTTGGATTGTGAATTAAAAAGAGAGGCACACCATACTCAGCAAGTAAGGATTTTTAATTATTCTGGAAAGAGAGAGAGAGAGAGAAAAAAAAACATGATTTAAAAGTCCCATGCTTACAATAAGAGGAATTAGAAAAACCAGGAAAGAAAAAGGCTATTCTAGTAAGGTAGGGTAGCCAAGGGAAGGATATTTAATATGTAATATCATAGGCAAGAACATAGTATATAGAGGCTGTAACAATTTAGTGAAGCATTAATATATTTCTGGAGATAAATGCTGACACATAGCATAACTGAATGAAGCTAAAATGACAACACAAGCCTCATTGTTTTGTAAGGTGCTCTTAGGTGTCAACTCCTTTCCTAGAATTAAATGATTCCATCGAGGACCTACTATGCTATAGCCATTTTAGGATGGTTTGGGAGGGAGGTTGGCACACAATTCATTTTGGTTCTTTTGAACTTACTTGTATGTGAGCCAAGCTATCTGTTATGGGTAGACTGGTAAGCAAGCAGCTGGTCTCCATTTGCTCTGAGTGCCAAAGAATAGAAAATGGGCTTAAATTGCCACTAGGAGAGATCCGTTGAAGATAGAAGGGGAAATGTCTTGATTGTAAGAAATTAAAGGTAGTCGAGCTGGTTGTGTAATTATATTCCCTGGACAGCTTTACAAACAGCATAGCCAGTTGTCACTGTACAATGGTCCCCAAATACAGTGGATATTGCCCAGAGGCAGAGTTTGGAACAGGTCACCCAGGAGAGCTCTCTTAACAGTAGGATTTGTTTGGTTTTGTTATTGTATTATTACAGGCAGCATATGGTACATTTCTAAATAGCAGAACTGTGTTAGGGTGACATTGGTCAAGCACTGGAAGTGAGTTAGAAGTGAAAAAAGTAGGAGCTTGACAGTACAGTTTTGGGAGTTTAATATATCTGCTTTTGAACTGCTTATCCTTACTAGCATGGACACACACATTTCTGCGTATGTGGCATTTTTGATACCTCAGTTTTAATCTCTCCTCCTCCAATTACTTGGCATAAAAATAAATACTGTTGAGTTGTGAGGGTATTTACTCAATCTCTAGTGTTCTGAATCTTAAACATGTTTAACTAAATTATAGTGAACATTGTTTTCATTTATTCCATCTTTCTTGAACAAGTACTGTTTTTAAGTGTTGACCACTGATGCGGTTGAAAAAGGAGCATTGACTCTAACCACATTCTGTGCTCTCTTTTAGATGCCTATCCAAAGAGTGAGATGATCTATACCTGGACAAAAGGTCCTGAGAAATCAGTTGAAGTTCCAAAGGAGTCTTCCAGCTTAGTTCAATATGATTTGATTGGGCAAACTGTATCAAGTGAAACCATCAAATCAATTACGGGTGAGATGTGTAATGAATAAAGCCATTATGCTACTTGGTGTTAGCAATAGAGTTTTCTCTTGACTTTTTCATTGAAATAGTTGTATTTTTTTCAGGAGAACAACAAACATTTTCCAGAAATAGAGTTGATGCAAGAGTTACAGCTCATAATTTCTTTATATTTATAATCTTACTTTAGTTCAAAATAAATTCTGATTTAGTAAGTTGCTAAAAGTGAGTTGGTTTTCTTATTCAGAAATGAAAGCCAGTAATCAAATATGTTAAAATTATTTTTGCAAAATTATGTGGTACGAAGTTTGATCTTGTTTTTTTTGTTTTGTTTTGTTTTTCCTTTCTTTTTTTGCCTTTGCTTTCTTTTTGGTTGTGGTTTTTGGTGATTTTTGTGGGGCTTTCCAAAGATTTTCTTTTATCTTCCTCAATTTTATGGTACCACCTTTCTTCATTTTTTCAAAGTTAACAAAAATCTAAAGCTTAATTACAAAGTATATTATGGGTATACATTAAAGTTCTCACATGAGTAGGGGAATGTTTATTATTGATGTTTCTTGGTCTGTCTTTTCTTTTGGAATGTAAATAGAAATAATTATAGAATTTAGTTTTTAATCATATTTAGTGGAACAAAATTATCTGATTATTGTTTGTTCCAAGACAGTTCCTTATATACACTTATCACCAGGAAAAAATATTTTTAATGATAATTGTCTTCGTTTGTTTGTGCTGTTGTAACAAAATAACACAAACAGGGTGGTGCATAAACAACAGAAATTTACTTCTCACAGTTTTGGGGGCTAAGTCTAAGATGAAGTGATATCAGATTCAGTGTTCAATGAGGAGCCACTTCTTTGCTCACATAATAGTACCTTCTATGAATAAGTCCTCACATGGGGACCCTCAAGGTGTAGAGAGCAGGTGCTCACCCTGGGGCCTCTTTTATAAAGGCACTAAATCTATTCATAAAGACACCACCATCATGATTTAATCACCCCGAAGCCAAATTCCTATCATTACATTGACTATTATGTTTCAACATCTGAATTTTGAGGACCACAAACATTTAGACCATAGCCATAGTTAAAATTTATTCCACAGTTACTATCTGACAGGGACCCTTCTAAATTCTTTTCATGTATTCTTTTGCATAACCATCCCATGAAGTAGATACTACTACAACATTTATCTTATCCATGAAAAGATTTAAGTACAATGTATTTGCCTAAGCACACAACTAATAACGGGCAAAACCCAAATTCAAATCTAAGTGTTTTCACTTCTGAGTTTGTATTCTTAAAAGGTGTTGACTGCCAGATAAAATGCTAAGATTTCATTAGTAGAAAATGAGTAGTTTTAAGATCTGGAACAAAGGTGTGAGATAACGAAGTTTTTTGTTTTTGTTTCAAGAAAAAACAGATAAAGCAGTGTGATCAAGGGATGAGGAATCTAAAATAGTCAAACTCAGAGGCGGAGAGAGGAATGGTGGTAGTCAGGGGCCTCTGAAAGGAGGAAACAGGGAGGTATCAGTTAAAGGGCATAGTATTTCTGCTATATAAGGTCCTAGATATCTAGTGTAGAGCAGAGTGCATATAGTAAACAGTCCTCTACTGTATACTTAAACATTTGCTAAGAGAATAGATCTCAAATGTTCTTATCACAAAAGATAATAAATAACAAGGAGGGAACTTTTGGGGGTGACGTATATGTTTATGCCATAGATTGTGGTGATAGATTCACGAGTGTATACTTATCTCCAAACTCATCAAATTGTATACATTAAATATGTACAGTTTTTGTGTATCAATCATACCTCAAATAAATTGGTTAAAAATTAAACATAAATAAGATAAAATGGAAATGTATCATGGATAAGTAAAATTAATACATAAGCTTTTGTTTTAAAAAAGAAATTTAGCCCACTGTCATTTCTATTAAAACTGCTTTGTGTAAGTTCACACACTATCATGAAATCAGTGGCACTGCTCCTCTCTCCTAAATTTCCATTACTTTTATCTTTACCACACCTGTCATGACTGTTATCATTTTGAGGAAACCTTCACATCAATTATGAAACAATACAGTAACTTTCCAACAGGGCACTTTGCCTCTCATCTGTCCAGGAAAATATGTTTTTGGAAGGACATTTATTTTCCAGTCTGCAAGTGGGATTTAGAACACATCTGGTAGGATGTGAGGTTTCTGAATGCTGGGCTTCACAGTTTGCAAATAAGGCCACTGCTTCCTAAGTAACTTTCTTGACATGTTCTTTTCAGAAGTAACAGTAAAAATACTTATCAACAGCTACCAGAAATCTCATAGTTTATTATACTTATGAGGTTTTCAAGTTTTTGTCTAAATGCCAGTAAAACATGCTTGAACTCAGTATTCCTGTGTGTTTTACATGTCTGTATCTTTCTTCATATAAAGAACATTTAGAAATTCAACTGTTTTCTAAAACTAAGGTAGTCTCTCTCTGAGCTTGTGAGTGTGTATAAAAAATATATATGAATGAAATATATATATTTACATGTAAATAAAATACATATATTTATTCCTTTCTAAAATTATATTTTCATAAGTGTGTGTGTGTATGTGTATGTGTCGGTGTCTGTGTGTGCATTTCCATTGTTTTCCCAGTAGTTTTCCATAAAAGTTAGGTCTAAATGCTGTTTCTACAAGACACTGAAAATGAAAACTGATTGCCTTAGCAATACTGGACCATCAAAATAGAAAGCACTACAGAAATTTTTAAAAAGTGTTAGCCCAATTTGTTAAATTGTTTAAACATTACATGGAACAAAGTGTTTTTCTGTATCTTAAAGTTCAATATCATTTTCTTTCTCATTAGGAAACTACATACTTACTGATGTTTGTGTAGCTATGCACAAAAGATCATTTCTTTGCTCAGAATCCTGTTTGGTCATCTGAAATATGTTTATGAAGCTATTGACTAATTGCCTGCAGAACCGATAACACACTTTCCTCCTGTTTTCTTGGCAGGTGAATATATTGTTATGACAGTTTACTTCCACCTCAGACGGAAGATGGGCTATTTTATGATTCAGACCTATATTCCATGCATTATGACAGTGATTCTTTCTCAAGTTTCATTCTGGATAAATAAAGAATCAGTTCCTGCTAGGACTGTATTTGGTAATTGCAATTCATTTCTTGAGTGTTTTTGTTCAAATTACATTTTGATCAGGATTCATGGGATATTTCTAAGAAAATCTTAAACCCTAATGCATCAGGCTACTCTGAATAAGGAATCACACAGGCTTTCATTTTTACCTAGCCAGTACCTAGTAATAAAGCCTGGGGAGATACGGGCATCCCTCCTTTCCTCTGGGGCCATGCATCAGATTTCTCTTGTTGAGAACCAGACAGGCGAAGACCAAATGTGAATCTGGACATAATCTCACTTTTAGTGATATTCTTGGGCTCCAAGTATAATGCTGTGTAATTGAATTAAAATTATGTCTATGTGTTAAAATGAAATGCACTGGCAGCTTAAAATAAAACAAATAAAAGTCATGGCTGAATAAATATGAAAGCCTTAGAATAATTTAGCTTTTAATGAAGAGGAACAAAATGCAAATGGTTTAAATGCATTGAATTGGAAGGTATTATGTGTTTAGTTTATAAGCTTATCTATTTTCATCTTTTTTTTTCTAAACATTGTTTTTTCTTTTTGTTTTTATAGTGACTTCATATATACCATATAGTATTCTGAACCATATAAAGTTCAGAACATATGACTTCAAAACTTTTGTAACTGTTAATGTCTTCTACATGTCAGTCATGCTTTTAAATAGTAAAATTTGTTATAATTATATTTATTTTAATGTCTTCCTCTATTTTTTCCTCTGTTTATTGTGAGTAACAAAAGCATTCAGTAGTAGAATAAGAAGGAAAATAATCAGAATTGCTCTGGAATGATGGTGTAGTCCTCACAAGAGTGCCAATTCCTCTTTGCTTTTCTACCTGGTAGATCACAGCTATGGTATAATATCCCTTATCACACAATAGCTGAAGAGATGCTGGTGTGAAGGAACTAAGGAGAATAGAAACTTTTCATCCTACCTCCCCATCCTTTTCAAAAACTGCTGAGTATGGTGGTGTCTTAGTGTCCTCAACGGATCTGAAATACTCTATAAACAGCTATCCTCCCTTTAATCTTAGGTTTCTCTAGGAAAGTGTTGGAGTATGAGGATGCATTAGAAAAATAGAAAAAACGTTTGGAATTATACTGGAGAAACTCATATGGGAGGCCAATGGTGAAGGCAGGATGTGATCTTAGGAAGTAAGTGGGCAGGTATAATGGTACCTTAAAGAGTTATGAGGGTTCAATTAAAGAATAACTGCACAACTGAAAGTGTTGAACTTATTTTAGTTCTTAAATATGGGTGTGAAAATGAAAGAGGGAAAACAACAAATCTAAGCTGTGGATGTCAGCAAGTCTAGGTTTAAACCAAAATTTACCACTTATTTTCTCCATCCATAGAATTATGACAATACATCTTTCCCTTATAGACTAGTGAGAATTCAAAGAGTTATGTACAGTACTCAATATAGGGTATCTAGATCACTTAGTTTATATTAATCACTTTCTCCCATACTTCTCTTATCTAAGGAAGATACATTTTGTTCTGACTTAGTTTCCTTGACTTAAGTGTTTTAAAGAAAGCATAATTTTCTTGTGTGTACTATCGGATGCTCTGCTAAGTTTTTGATGTTCATTATCTCAACAGTCAAACTAATTTTGTGTCTTTAAACATCATGTTTTGAAGCACTCTTAACTAGGCAGAAAGTGTCTGCTGAGGCTGAGCATCCAAAGTCTCTTTACTTTTTCTTGTACAAAAATATAAATATTTCAGGAAATACCCTCATTAAAAATTAAAAAGAAAACTCGGAAGTTTCTATTATATTTTACAAATAAAAAAACTCTTGTATACATATTTTTTAATATGATCCTAGAGAGCTTGTAGAACAGAAAATAACGATCCATCATAGGTGCCTGTAATCAAGAGGTGATAGTGTCATAAGTGCAGAATGTGGAGGCAAAAATCCTACTTTCTAACCCAGCATCTATCACTTACTAGCTGTGAACCTTCAATAAGTTACCTTTGCCTGCTTCCTTATGTGTTAAAACAGAGTGAATGATTGCATGTACTTCATGTACTTCATAGGACTACTGTAAGAATAAAATGAGTTGATTCAGATAAAGCCCTTGAAATAATGCCTTGTGCATAGTAAATACCATTTAAGTGTTATTTATTGTTATTTATTAGTATGGCATTCCATGCTATTGACTTCATTTGAGAATCATTGTTTGATACATTAATGAGACTGTCTGCCATATATTATTATTGTGATGACTTGATAATCTTTTATTTCTTGACTGACTACAACCTACTGTTCTGTCTAACTTGTCCCCAAATAATAGAAATTTCCAGTGGTGTGGAAGGCTAGTATTGATTACAGCTGGACTCGCCCAGTATTTTCTATCCAAATAAGATATTTTAAGGAAATTAAGTAGCATGAAGTAAGGATATTAATATTGCCAGTACCCATGATAAACAGATTTGCCAAATATTGTTAACCCTAATAATTACTCAGCAAGGTAGTCATTATATTTTATAGATAAGGAAAATGACTCAAGCATATTAAATAACTTGTATAAAGTCAAATTGTAATTAGTGGACCCAAGACAATTTCTGTGTAACTTTAACAACTCAACCATTATGTCTTCACAGGAGGTGTGGGGATGTGGGGGCTTGTGGAGAATTCCAGAGCTGCTGAGTGAGATTATATGGATGCGTGCTAAAGACACTTTGTGGGTGTTTTTTTTTTTTTCATTTGAAATTTATCCATCTTTTTTGCCTGTGTTCCAGGATATTGTTTTTAGTTGAGCAGGGAAATTGTGTCGGTAATTAAGTCTTCAAAGACCTAAGGTGCATCAGATTGATAATTATTAGACTATCATTGAGGGTCTATGAAGGTACTTTCTTAGGAAAGTTAAGTTTTAAGTATTTAGGGGAAATTTGGCAATCTATCTTCATAGATTCATACTCATGTGAGATTTTCGTAAATACTAATTCTGGGCTAATTTTTTCTTTCCTAACTCGTGTTTCCCTTTTCACTCATAAGAAGATAATTTGCTGGGTCAGAGACGTCATTAGAAACTGCAAAAACAAAACCCCCTAGAAAATATCAGTGTAAATAAAAGGAGCAGAGTGTGCTAAAAATCTCTCCAAAGGCCTTCTATCACCAAAGCTGTATGCCTCTAAGTTTTCTAATTATTCCAGTATAGTAAAACATTAAACACAAGTAAATGCCAGCTGGCATATCTTAATCATTGCTATTTCATTTTCTAGGAGTGGCCAGCCAAAAATTCACTCTTGTGTACAGTCTTTGCCTACTCTTACACATCCTTTCTCAGCTTCTGGGCCAGCCAATATGGTGCATATTCAGCATGCTAAATGCAGGGAATGGCATCAATAATTGTATATATTTTTTAAAATGTGGCATTTAAATGTGTTCAGGGTAGATGATGGCTAAGCCATATGTGACAGATAAATTGTCTTCCTGGATGCAAAGGGAACATGGATTCTTATTCTGACGAGTTGGTTTCTGTTTGCTATTCCATTGGTTTTCATTTAACCAAATGTTCCACCTGAAACCAAGTATAATAAGCATACCTTTGTCATGGCACTCTTTAAATTTTAACACCAGGAGAGATAACATTTAATGCCTAAAGATGTGGCAACATTTAAATACTTAGCCAAATGTTTGTGCCAGTTACTTTCCTAGTTCTGCAGTGTCATAAAATAGGAACCATAGTATCTGGAGGGCTATTCTACAAATTTTAAAATCAAACTGATTGAAAACAATGCAAGATAAAAGGAAGGTAGCCACCTATCCAGCATTTGTGTGTGCGTGTTGGTGTCCACATCACCATTTAACTCATGAACCCGGTGATCTATCCTCCTTAACAATTGGAAAATAATTATTGAATGTATGGGTCAATAACTACATTAGTATTCTGTTTGTCTGACATTGATAAGAACATTTTTTCACATGGCAAGAGGAGAAGATGAAGACTACTACTTTTGATCGTCAAGAAAAATCATCCTATTACAAAAAAAATAGTTCAAAGTAACATAGGGAATCTTAAGTTGCTTATATTTGAATTTGAGTATCCTTTTAGGTTATCACATTACTGTCCCTGTAGAATTTTCTGAGTACTGAATAGTATTATTATTTATGCTCCACTGTTCATATTTCATTCTAGCCACTTCTAGCATTGTTTCTATGACATTAGAGGAAAAATATTGCTTACATATCTGAGAAAGTTATAGCACATTTTTGAATTCTTAATAGCCCATTAAATTTAAATTGTTATGAACAAGAAAAACATTTTTATCTATCATCAAACGTAGCTAAAAATTTTCAGTTATTTTATTGTTTATTCATATATCTCACAGCCAACATGGGAATGGTGCCACTTTTCTGAGATTCAAAATGAAGGCCCAAATGTTCCAAGGTCTCTTTCTGAAATAAAATCCAATAAATTCACAATATAGCATTTTCATAGATATGTAGATATTTATATATTTGAATAAACTCATTTTAAAATCTATTTTAGACTAGTAAGAATGTTAACAATGTCACAAAAAATTTTAAAAAGGAATACAACCAAGTTCTCAAGTTTCTTTCTCTGTATAGTTTATAAGATCTTTATAAATGATGCATAGCTCATGTGCTGCACAGTTGCTCCAATTTTTCATGTTCTAAGCATTGAAGATTTAGAAGAGTTTGGATTTCAGAGAAAATGGATTGGGGAGGAACTAGAAAAAATGAGTTTTTATTTCCTGTGCATTTATCTTGTGCCTAGCACCATGTGAAATATTATAAACCTAAAGTAGTCTTAGACTTGTGTGTCCTCAAGAAGACTATGCTTAATAAAGCTGTGGAAATGAGGGTTACACACATAGATCAGTTAAGGAACAATAGACAGGCAGAATACAACAAAATTCTCAATTGAGGAGACAATATTATTTTACCCAAATCGAAATAGTATGGTTGAACATGCATTATTTGCCTTTCAGCTGGGGACTGCCATGGATTGGAATACGCAGTTTAAATGCCTTCAGCATCATTGTTCTATTATCATCATCAACATCATCATCATCATCATCATCATCTCCAAACATGTTGTGTGTTAACTTCAGGCACTATCCTAGTCGTTATAGAGAATCAGTTAAAATGTATGTAGTAAATCCCCCCCCAAAATTTCCAGTCTTAACTGTGTAATATGAATTAGACAGACATATATAGGTGCAGAAGTGGACAACTGTCCAAATATTAGCATTCTTAAATAATGTTACTCTATTGTACCAGTACCAAGGAGAATTTTTCTATCAAGAGTGGGAACTGACATTTTTTCCAGGCTAAGGAGAAAGCATTCCTGGATGTGGTGCTTCAGAAGCCTATTGATGGAGAAGTACTTCTGTTCTTTTTGCAAATATTTTCCGGCCAGCTGTAAACTGATGGGTGGTAGAGGTCCAATATTTATAATGCCAAATTGCTCTGGAAATCTATTCCTCCAGTCATATGCCTTTATTGTTTTATAGAAATGAAGCTTCTGTACAACTAGTAAATTTAATATTTTAATTCAATAGTTAATATTTAAAGATAAGAAAGACCTGTGTATAATTAATCCCTTTTCTGGCAGTGGTTCTCAATGGCAGTGCGCCATGCTTAACTCTAGAAATTCTAATGCTCCAATTTAGGAGTCCAGTGTTCCTCACTTTCCATTTCTGGCCGAGAGTCAATGCTTCAATGAGTTCCTCTTCCTGCTAGGTGTGTGTCTGTTGAGTCCCTTGGGTATGCTGGCTTAGATTCCAGTATCATCCCACTATGTGCTAGGTGCCTTACATGCTTTTAACCTTTAGAGAAAACCCAATCAGTAGATGTCAAATAAAACCCAAAGAATTTTCCAAACTCAATGCAAGCCATATTAAGCCAATTATTAGACAAACTAGGGTAAGAACCATATCCTTCTCTCACTCCAAAGTCTGTGCTAATTTTACTGGACCACTAAGATTCAAATTCTCCATCAAAGATGATTTTGTTTGAGTTACTGTAAATTTTGTTAACCCTCTCCCACCTGATTTTCTAGGTTTTTGTTGTTGGTGGTGGTGGCTTTGTATAGAAATAACAGTAAGGTGTTTTGTCTCTTTGCTCTTTTGCTTTGAAGGAATAACAACTGTCCTCACCATGACCACACTAAGCATCAGTGCACGACATTCTTTGCCCAAAGTGTCCTATGCTACCGCCATGGATTGGTTCATAGCTGTCTGCTTTGCTTTTGTATTTTCGGCCCTTATCGAGTTTGCTGCTGTCAACTATTTCACCAATATTCAAATGGAAAAAGCCAAAAAGAAGACATCAAAGCCTCCTCAGGAAGCTCCTACTGCTCCAGCGCCAAAAGAGAAGCATTCTGAAGCCCCTTTGCAGGTATTTGACTTAATCTGCTTTCAGTTTAAGATTTAACTCCTTGGTCAAATTTATGTTGTCAGGGGAACAAACTGAGAACTTAAAAATACCAATAACAACTTGTAAGTCATTTAAAACTCCAGAAAAATACAAAAGTAACTTTATGAGTTTAAACTTTAAGCTTAAAAATTAAACAGCTGTGAAAGGGCTAGATGCAGGTGAAGCTGATTGCTTGAAAGTTTCTTTCGGAGTTGCAGATTTCTTTACAGAAAGGGGCAAAATCTCATGTATACTATTAGGATGAACCTGTGGACATCTTTAAGTGAGTTGAGAAAACATTTTAAAGGAGTTCATTGTGCAAAACATAGCAGCAGTTTGTTTTTGTTTGTTTCTTAAAAATTTTTTCGTATGTTTAATTTTTGTGACTACATAATAGATGTATATATTTATGGGGTACATGAGATGTTTTGATACAGGTATGCCATGTGAAATAAGCACATCATAGAAAATAGGATAGCCATTTCCTCAAGCATTTATCCTTTGAATTACAAACAGTCCAATTACATTCTTTATTTTAAAATGTGCAATTAAGTTATTATTGGATATCATTGCTCTGTTGTGCTATCAAATAGTAGGTCTTATTCTTTCTATTTTTTGTACCTATTAATCATCCCTATTTCCCCACCACCACCAAACTCCCAATACCCTTCCCAGTCTCCATAACCTACCTTTTACTCTCTGTGTTTATGAGTTCAATTGTGCTGATTTTTCGATCCCACAAATAAGTGAGAATATGCAATGTTTAACTTTCTGTGCCTGGATTATTTCACTTAACATAATGATCTACTGTTCCACCCATGTTATAGAAAATAACTGGATCTCATTCTTTATTTATGGCTGAATAGTCATTCATTGTATATATGTACCATATTTTCTACGTATATTTTTCAGTTGATAGGCACAAAGGTTGCTTCCAAATCTTAGTTATTATAGACAGATCTGCAACAAACATGACAGTGTATACATCTCTCTGATATACTGATTTCATTTTTTTGGGGTATACACCCAGTAGTAGAATTACTGGATCATATGGTAGCTCTATTTTTTAGTTTTTTGACGACCCTCCAACTGTTCTCCATAGTGGTTGTACTAATTTACATTCCCACTAACAGTGTACACATGTTCCCTTTTCCCCACATCCTTGCCAGGATTTGCTATTGCCCGTCTTTTGGATATAAGCCATTTTACCTGGGGTGAGATGATACGTCATTGTAGTTTTGATTTGCATTTCTCTGATGATCAGTGATGCTGAGCACTTTTTATATGCCTGTTTACTATTTGCATTCCTTCTTTTGAGAAATGTGTATTGTATTAGTCCATTTTCATGCTACTGATAAAGACATACCTGAAACTGGGAGCAAAAAGAGATTTAATTGGACTTACAGTCCCACATGGCTGGGGAGGCCTGAGAATCACCGTGGAAGGCGGAAGGCACTTCTTACATGGCTGGGGCAAGAGAAAAATGAGGCAGAAGCAAAAGTGAAAAATCCTGATAAACCCATCAGATCTCGTGAGATTTACTCACTATCACAAGAATAGCACAGGAAAGACTATACCCCATGATTCATTTACTTCCACCTGGATCCCTCCCACAACACATGAGAATTCTGGGAGATACAATGCAAGTTGAGATTTGGCTGGGGACACAGCCAAACCATATCATCTAATCAAATCTTTTGCACATTTATGATTGGATTATCAGATTTTTCCTTATTCAGTTGTTTGACCTCTTTATATATTCTGATTCTTATTTCTTTGTCAGATGAGTAGCTTGCAAATATTTTCTCCCAGTCTGTGGGTTGTCTCTTCACTTTGTTGACTGTATTTTTTGCTGTGCACAAGGTTTTTAACTTGATGTGATCCTTTCTGTCCATTTTTGTTTTTGGTTGCCTGTGCTTGTCAGGTATTACTCAAGGAATTTTTGCCCAGATCAATGTTCTAGAGATTTCCCTCAGTGTTTTCTTGTAGTAATTAAATGGTTTGAGGTGGTCTTAATGCATTTTGATATGATTTTTCTATATGGCAAGAGATAGGGGTCTATTTTCATTCTTCTACATATGAATATACAGTTTTATTAGCACTATTTATTGAAGAGACTGCCTTTCCCCCAGTGTAAATGCTTGGCACCTATGCTGAAAATGAATTTGCTGTAGGTGTGTGGATTTGTTTCTGGGTTCTCTATTCTGTCTTATTGATCTATGCATTTGTGTTTATGCCAGTATCATGCTGTTTTGATTGCTATAGGTTTGTAGTATAATCTATAATCAGGTAATTTCATTCCTCCAGTTTCATTCTTTGTGTTTAGGATAGCTTTGACTGTTCTGGGTCTTTTGCGGTTTCATATAAATTTTCAGATTTTTTTTGCTATTTCTGTGAGGAATATCTTTGGTATTTTGGTGGAGATTGTGTTGAACCTGTAGATTGCTTTTGGTAGTGTGGAAATTTTATTAATATTGATTCTTCCAATCCATGAACATGAAATCTTTTTTCATTTTTTGGTGTCCTCTTCAATTTCTTTAATCAATGTTTTGTAATTTTCATTATAGAGATCTTTGATTTCTTTGGTGAAGTTAATTCCCAGGTATTTAATTTTATTTGTGGCTATTGTAAATAGGATTTTTTTAAATTTCTTTTTCAAATTGTTCACTGTTCACATATAAAAATGCTACTGATTTTTGTATATTAAGTTCATATCCTGCAATTTTACTGAATTTGTTTATCCGTTCTAATAGTTTTCTTGTGGAGTCTTTAAAGCAGCAGCTCTTAAAATGGCCAAACATTAGAACTACTGCATGGTGCAGGGTGGGGCCTGTGCCTGTGTATTAAAGAAGAAAACAAAGCCAATAAACAAGAAGACAGATGAATTCTTGACCTAAAGGGATAGATCTAAGAAGATGTGGAAAGCTCAATAAGAGCTATTGTATTTTACATTTGACACATCAGTGAGTCTGTGATTAAAAAAAAAAAAATTAAAAAGTGTATTTTTCTTCATGGAATCCCATTGTACAAAAATAGTAGGAAAACATAGATGCAAACAAGCAGTGCCCCCTCTCTGTTTTTCCTCTTCTTCCTCTTCTTCTGCTACTCTCCAACTCCCTCTCTTCTTTCTCTCTCACTCTCATTCTACTCCGCTTCTTTTTTGAACAAGCAGACAAATGCCTGGGGTCACTTACACACAGTATATTGTATTTGCCACAAATGGTAGTCTAAGACTCCCTTTGTTTGCATATACTCAAATCAATATGTATATAAATCATCAACTTTATTCTGTACAGATGACAGCTTGGTCCTTTATTCATTCATTAATTGATTCATTCACTCATTCAACAAATATACATTTAGTGCCAACTTTGTGCCAGATTTCCTGTTTGGTGTCGTGAGTCTATAATGTACCAAAAACCAAATACCCTGCCAGATGGAGCTCACATTTACTTATGTGGGGCAAGAAAGAGTTGGCAGACAATTTTAAAAAACATAAATAACAAAACAGGTAATATGTTAGATGGTGACAGGGCTCTGATAGTACTAAAGGGGGCAGGAAGTGTGGGAGTAGCATAAGGATTTTGGGATTCTATTCTGAGACAGGTGACAGTTGAAGAAATTTGGTTAGGTGTTCAACCTGGCAGGCATTAACCGGTCAAGGATCCTGCAATTTATAGCTCTCTTCCTCTTCCTACAAGGCACTGGGCCCTTTAAGAATGGCATGTGTGCGGGTGAAAAATTCGTATCTTTCCACTAAGCAAGTTTAGATAGTTTATATTTTTCTCTAAATAAATCCATTTCATCACAATTTTGAAAATTATCAGAATGAATTTTACATACTATGTAAAATTCATGTATTGGTTTTAAAAAGTACTGATTAAGTAATTTTTTTAAGTACTCAATACTTAAAATAATTTAAGTACTCAATACTTAAAATACTTAAAATACATAAACTAATACATACTATGTATTAGTTTTAAAAAGTACTGATTGAGTATGCAGCTTTATTTTCTTTCCCATTCCCTGTAGGCAAAGTTAAGCCCTCTGTGCTTGTTGTTTCATTTTGCTTTGCCTTGTATTGAAGCCTTGATAGAAGATTATTTTTATGGATCCTTTCAAAAACTTCAGTATTGAATTAATCAAAATTTATTTTTTATTGAGTCATTAATTATTGAGTCATGATTTTATTTGAATTTGAATTCCATCATTCTGAAAGTTTTGTTGCTCTTTTTCTAGCTTCTTGAGTTTACCTTTTATTAGTTTATTTTCACTGTGTCTTATTTAATAATAAACTTTTCTTATTACAATAAGATTTCCTTTGCAAACAACTTTGGCCATAATTCACACCCTTAGATATTTAATATTATTGTAATTATTTGCTAAATATTCTATAATTATGTTGCTGCTTTTATCTATGAAATAAGAATTATTTGGAGATAATATTAACATATTCAAATTGGATTTTTAAAAACTTCATTGTTAATTTTTAGTTGCATGTATTCAGAAATGTTACCTTCACAGATTTCAACATTACAGATATTTTCACTGTGCCCTGAGCTATGCTAAAGCCTTATAAATGTTTGATGCCAAATTGAAAAAAGTTAATTTTTAATTATTTAAACAATTTTACTTAAAATATTATTTTAGCTATTTAACAAATAACCTCTTATTATCTTGATTTTTCAAATACCAAGAAATATTTGAAAATTTATCCCACTGATATTATGAGATATCATTTTTTTGCATTTTAATTATTTTTATTTTATACATTTTAATGCTATGATATTCAACACGTAGAGACACATAACTGCTTTATTTCTGTATCAGTTCAGGTATAAAATAATACGATAAACTTACTGTTTTCTACCATGTAATTTTTTTTCCTTGAATTCTATTTGGTATGATCTTAATACGTTTTTAAATTTCTTTTATTTCTTAATATTAATTTTGCTATAATATTTTTATCACAAAAATTTTTCTTATTCTTTCTTTCTTTGTGTACTTTGGAAGTTATGTCATATTTGTATATCATGAGTGGTTAACTGTAAGTTTTAAAACAACATATTACATTTGTGATTTTCTAATAGTGTTGAAATTATAAAATATATTGACTCTTCAATGCCAAGATTGCTGTAGGTCCAAGTATTCCAGTTTTGTGGACATATATACATATACATATACATATATATATATGTGTGTGTGTGTATATATATATATATAATTTTTGTGTTATAATAAATAGGTATAGTTTTTTTGTTTTTGTTTATGTTTTTTACAAAGTGATGAGACTCATTGTATTAGTGCTATCATGGAATATTCTAAATACTTCAAAGTACTACTTAATCAGAATAAATCTATTCTGCTGACTTTCTAAAGATGGGAAGAGAACTGATAATCTTCCATTTGTTCCCTGAAACATACTTCCTGACTACAGCAATTGCCATTACAGTAAATGCTTGATTAAGTTCATTCCATTGGCTAAGTTCATTCTGATATAGTAAATCCTTTTTCAGAATGATCTACATGCTATGTGCAAATGGCACATTCAAGGTCAAGAAGATCAAATTTGGTTGTGAAGGACATAGGATTATACCATTTAAGCATTGGGAAAGACTTTTAAATAAATTTAGTCAAAATATGCATCATATGCTTCATATCCTCTACAATGTGTGACTATGTATATGTAACAGCTTAGATTTCTGCAGTAGTTTACTTGAAGAATATCTGTGGTCTAAAGACAGTGATTAAGGGTTGGCCCACCCATCCTCCTGATTCTAGATCCCTGCCAGAGTGCAGCTGGTTTTACAGTATCACTTGTCATTGAATGGCTTCAGTATTGAGTACAACTTTAAAGATTAAGAACACATTAAAATTAAAGGACAGAGAGGGAAAGAGAAATAGGAAGAAAGAAATCAAGAAGGAAAAAGTATGTTGTGAAATATTGCAATGTGTAACTAGAAAGAAATATTTATTCTAAGAATTTTATGAGTTTTGAGTTTCAGTAGAGATTTCAATCAGGAAGCTGAAATTTGCTTATTCAAATATGTGTTCCAAATTGTAAAGCTATTTATTTATTCAAATGATACTGCCTTTGCTTAAAATGTGTTTGAACTCCTCACTTTGAATTGTCTTTTGAGTCTTAGGTGACATTTGGTATTTCAGTAGCCCCTTGGGAAGCTGACTAGAAGTTTGATTCATTGTCACTATATGTGACCCCTGGACTGTTGTCGATAACCTGGCGCAGGCTTCTGGTGACCATTTCAGTTCTTTGGGAATTGGAAAGCTTATAGCTTATGGAATATTCATGAAGCAAGGAGAAAAGGCCAATTGGTAGAATCTAAAAGCATCTATGGATAGCTTCAGTACGTCTTTGGGCATCTCAGAAGGCAAAGCAGCCGTTCTGTTTCCACTCATTATTACCTTCCCACCGCCTTTGCCCTTGTTCATATATTAATTGAGCCTGATTCTTGTGGTTCTATCCTTTCACATTCTTAACTACTTCTTAGGGTACTACTCTCTCATGCATGCAGGTGACTGGGATTAATAGAATGATTTGAAAAGTGAACTACCATAGAACAAAAAAGAAAGATTTCTTAATGAAATGATATTTAAAAAAATCACTTCCATATATATTCTTTAGTTCTTGTCCAGCCACAATTTATGCATTAATATATGCATACTGTATCTTATGAAAAAGATCAGTGATATAATCAAAAAGCTAACAGTAATTGTGTCAGGTACTACATAATGTGCTTGACGTGTATTACTTATTTCAAGCTCACAATAACTATTTTATAGATGAAGAAACTAAGTTTTTCAGTTGTTAGGTGATATGTTATTCAATATAATGCAGATAGAAAATGGTAAACCTAATACTGAAATTAATTCATCTCTGTCTGAATCCAGAGCTATTTTTCTTAAACACAATTCTATGGCATTCAATATTCAATTTTTGATATCTCTATTAAGAATAGACATTAAATTGTATGTATTGTGTATATATAAAAATGTATACATATACATATGATGCATGTATGTATGTAGACAGAAAATAATGAGCCCAATATAGAATGTTTTTGTTCATATTTCTATGAATAATTAATAGCTGAATATTCTGAATGCTTTTTATGTGCCAGTTAGAAAAACGTTCACATTTAGTCTAGAATTGAATTCTAACAACTTATAAAATATATTCTATTTTTATCCATGTTTTCACCAATGAGTACATTATTAGTTAAAGATCAAATAATCTTCCCAAGGTCACCTATCAAATAAGTGGCAGAGCTGAGACAGAAAGCCTCATGCTTAAGACTTAATGACTGATTGGATATATTGGGTGAGGGAAATGGAGGTTGAGATAGATGGTGGTGGCATCAATCACTAGGATAGGGAAGAGAGATGAAGCACATTTAATGAAGAAGTAAATTAATTCAAGTTTATATAAGTGGAGATTTCCATAGCAGTACAACTTGTCCTTTCCCACAATAATGACTTTCTGTTTTCAAAGTCCAAGTGCAAAATTCTCTACTGAATGCATTTGCTTTCCCGTCTACCTAATTTCTATTTCTCTTTATCTCCATTTTGCCATAACCATAACTAGTCTTCATGGCTTTTCAATTTTAAAGACTATAGATACGTACGATTCCATTTGCAAAATTAATTAATTAAAGAGCTATTTTCTCTGCTTAGAGTCTTTAAGAAAAAGAAGATACAAATTTTAAAAAAAGAAATAAAAAAGGAAGATGTAAAAAAGAATGTATAAATAATAATTCAAGTACTCTTATGAGGTGTGTTTTTCTATTTATCCTTCAAAGTCAAACTCTAGCCTTATTTTCTTTTGGGGCTCATTCTGACTGAGCTCTAAGATCTTGAGGATATGGTCTGAAGTATTCAGATCTTTAAAGTGGAGGTAATAATATAACCTACTGGAGAGGCTTATAATAAGGATTAAGTTACATCATTCCATAAAGTACCCAGTACAGTGCTTAGTGCTCAGTAAGTAGTACCTGTGATTATTACTTTCTATTTCTTCAGGCATCTTAAATAAAGTATGCATGATATCATGCATCACTTTATAATAGCCTGTGGTATTTTGCTTGAATTGTTTCCTATGTGATTGCTGTATTTAGTTATATGGTAGACTCATTAGTAAAATGAATTATGGCTTCATACAGCACACTTATTTTCCCATACAGCACATAGTATAGTGCTTAACAATTACAGTTGTATTGGTTGGTTATGAACCAACTATAAGAATTTGACAATAGGAAATGTGGTACTTTTAAAAACCAATATATTTGTCCCCTATTTTCAAAAAATATGTCTTTGATGGCATTTTTTTTAACCTGAAATAAATATGGGCATAAGGCAGATGTTAAGTAGTGAGCTGCAGCAGGGTTGCTGTGGGTATTTAGGACAGGAAATACACATTCTTAGCATTCTGAGACACATTTTCAGCGGTTGGACTTAGCTAATGGGCAGCAATAGAGAACTCAGAAGGACACTTTGGGGTAAAAAAAGCAAAACAAATCTATGCATACAGGTGTGCATTGTGAGGAAAGAGTAGTTGGCTATCGTAACATACAAGCTTCATTCCATTCCTAAAGGATATACAAACTAGGTCAGTTTCAGATTTTCACTTCAATCATTCTCAAAATTCCTCTTAAAAATGCTGTTCTTTAAATAGTTTAAGCTAACATGCAACAAACTTTATTTTATTCATTTGTCCTTATTTCTTTCATTTTTAAACCAGTTTAAAATCTCTTTTTTTGGCAGTTTGGAAAAGGACATGAAGCAGTGCCGACAATTCATCTGACATTTAGGTGTGTTTATGACAGGAGTTTAATGACATTCTTTAAGTCTTATATAAATAAGTACCTCCCTAAACTTATAACTCTTTGAAGTACGAATGTTCTGTAGTTAGTAATGTTTTTTAGGCAATGAGTGATTGTTTAATATACAATTACTAAACTGTAGGCTTTAAGTGCCCAAAATGTTAGAACTATGTTTTATTTCCAGCCACGTTTTTTTATGTCAGTTTTGTTATGTATTTTTCATATGTAGAGAAATGATATGCTAAACATTAGAACAGATCTCAGCTAGCCAGATAACAAGTGTTTACTAGGTAACTATTGTGCAGTCACCATGCAAAACACTGAGGGTTCGAAGACAAAAACCTAGGAACTTAGCCTCATAAGAGAGACAGGCTATTAATCTTATTAGTGGCTATACTTACTATATAAAAGTAGGGTCTGAGTATTAGTTTTGGAATTCAAGTATGTTTATAGTAGAGTGAATGTACTATCAAATTTTTACTGCCACGTTAAACCTGTCTCCTGAAATACAGACTTTTACATTCAATTACATGCTGGGAACCTGTTATATTTATGAAATACCTATTAAGTGTCAGTATGTTGGGAATAGTGGCCTACTTCCTTCATAGATATGAGCGTGGTAAGGAGGATAGTCGTTCAACAATAAGTTTAAAATAAATAGTGACAAACGTGCAAAATGCTGAGAAGAGGTAGAAGGGATAATGATAAATTATATCAGAGTTGAGCTTGAAATTAGTCTTTGAAATGTGAAAAAGTAACAAATTAAGTATTAACGTTCAAAATGACAAATGGAGGATGAAATCAATTTTAGTTTATTGAACCAATATTGTGCATATTTTGGTAATTATTGGCAATAATGTCACGTGGAAAGAAAAATGCCAACATTAGCATCATAATTGAAAATGTAGGCTCCTTCCTTTTCCATAAGAGGAAATGCCATAAATCTAATGCTGCGTTAAGAAGGCTATATATATTAACTGGTGTTCAAAGAGGGAGTAAGGCAATATAGTCTAATACAGCAGAGTTTATATGTGTATATGTGGTATAAATATAGATTAATAGTATATTAGTTCATTTATTGTCATGTGTTCTGTGTTTATAAATAGCATGGCAAATGACACTGTGAAACGTATTTAGTATTGAATTGAGAGAGCAGCATGTCATCATTATCACCATCACCATCATCATCACCATGATTTATTGAGTACCTACTATGTGCTACATACTATGCTAGTTGCTTTACATGAATTATCTTTAATCTTCATAACAAACTCTGCCATGTGTTGTTATGTTGTTATACACATAATTTTATGGTTGAGAAAACTGAGCCTTGGTATTTTGGTAAGTTGCCTAGATCATATGTGTAGTAAATGGTAGACTTGGATTTGAGCCCTGTCTGTTTGGCATCAGAAAGCTGGATGCTTTCAGATTCATGGTGCTGCCTCTCACCTAGAAATAACTGCAGGCAGGCATTAAGGGATTTTGTCTCTACTCTCAGTTCTCCAGTGTAGCTTTGATCACACAACCTAATACTTAGGTTTCCATTTCTCCATCTGTTAAATGAGGAAGTTAGGCAAGATTATATCTAAATTCACATCTAATTAAAAATGTCTGGATTAGTACAAACTCATTTATTCTCTATAACTAAGGCAAGTTAGCTTTGCACTCTTTTTTTTTTTTTTTTTTTTTTTTTCCGAAATGGAGTTTCACTATTGTTTCCCAGGCTGGAGTGCAGTGGTGCAATTTCGGCCCACTGCAACATCTGCCTCCCAGGTTCAAGTGATTCTCCTGCCTCAGCCTCCCGAGTAGCTGAGATTACAGGCACCCACCACAATGCCCAGCTAATTTTTTGTATTTTTAGTAGAAATGGAGTTTCACCTTGTTGGCAAGGCTGGTCTTGAACTCCTGACCTCAGATGATCCACCCGCCTTGGCCTACCAAAGTGCTGGGATTACAGGCATGAGCCACCACACCTGGCCGCTTTGTACTCTTTAACAAGTGCTTACTTTAGTATGAATGATGTCTCAAGAGCTGATTAGAGAAAGGATGGTTATTTCTGGGGTGACTGAGTCAGATCAAATTAAATATTCAGGTTATTTCATCCTCAACTCTACAGCAGAAATCTATACTGCACAACAGCAATAAAAACATCAACTGATACTGTGCCTATTACTTGCTGGATAATATTTTAAGCATTCATATATATTCATATAGTCTTCACAGCAATACTTTTTACAGATGAGAAAATTGAGGCACAGCAAGGTCTAAGTGATTTGCCCAGAATTACTTAGCTAAATAATAGAGCCCAGATTTAAACTCGGGGATCTGGATCCAAAGTGCAGGTTCACAATCACTACAGACAGTTGTTCCTCAGTTATAACCCATCACAACCACTGCTGAACTCTGCTGTGCCCCTGGCCACATACTCATTCCCCAACTATCCCCAGTTTTTCTGAAGATTGTCTTAATGTTTACATTGTTAGAAGTGTAAACCATACTTTGAAACTCTATCCCATTTACATAAAAGCCATATCCCTTAGTCAGTAGTTTGTTTTACATTAAAACCAAATGTTTGGTGCATTAATTTTCTCTGAAAGCAGCCAGAGAAAATTGATCATATTCTCCAGATCATCTACTTTTCATAAAATACAGGTGGGTTTTGTCAAGTGTAAAAATCACCAATTAATTTTGCACAGTTATTTTAACAAACTGCAGACTAACTTATCCGTAGTTTTCCCCAAATTTTTGTGATCTTTTAAATATTTAGTAAACTTTGAAATATATTAGCATTATTTTTTAGTTTGAAATAATCTGTTTTACTGTGTGCGTCAAACATATTCTATTAACAATATTTATTTACAACATATGGTGTTTTAAATGTGGGAAGAATTTCCAGGAAGTTTAAGAGGTAGTTTTTGCCTTGAAATACTACATCAGGAAACAGAGTGTAGTAATATAAATAATCCAGAGTAACAGATACTGTAGGGACCAAGTGACACTATAAAGAAGCATGCAGAGCTCTAGGGGATGGGGGATGGTGGCAGAACTCAGACTGGTAGTGAGGTGTATTTTACTGATGGTCAGCAGATAAAGGAGAGTAGCAAGGAAATAAGCCAGCTCATTATTATGAATATCCTGAGTTGGTTTGTAATACTTATGGCCTAGCTTAAGAATCATTCTAGAATTGCTATATCACTTATAAACAATTACCATATTGTTGGAATTGTTATTACTTCTCCATTTACTCTATTACTTTCCCAACACATCTGGCATGAATCTCCTAACGCATAGCAGTTGCTCAAGAAATGCCCACTGATTTATTTCATTCCTCTTATAACAAAGATATAGACATGGTTACTGCTGATCACAATATATGAAAGAACTACACATTTCCATGTTGAAATTTTGTTATTAAAAGGTTTTTTTCTGGTACTTCAATATTTTATTTATTTTATGATCTTTTTTCTATTTATATCACAATGTGAGTGGGCCAGCATTTCTTTTTAGAATGGAAAAAAATCAACTTCAAAAATATACAACTGCTTTAAACAACTTTCCTCAACATTTAGTTATATTTTCCACCAAGTTCTCATCCCTAAGCTACTGAGTAAGATTATTCATTCCTTCTGGTGTATTTGACTAAGCTGCCAATTTTCCCTTTTGCTATTTTGAGGAGCTAATTTTCCCACAACATAATATACATTGCTAAATCTCCAGCTTTTTGCTCAGCCTCAGATGATTTAGAAGTTTCAAGAAACATCAGTTTGGGTATTACTTATTTCATTTCACTTAAATTAATTAGAGGATGTTATAGATGAAAAATGTCTTTGGTAAAAGAAAATATGTATTTTGATCAAATTTTCAATGGTTTTTAAAAGAGGACACTTTTCACACATATTGTATAGCATGACATGCTTTTTTAAATATTTCCTAGTAGTTCGGATGTTACAGGATTTTTTTAGCTTCCTAGATTCTTTACTTGACTAATACATCATGTACTTTCCCAAACTGTCTTTTGCTGCCATGATTAGTAATCCTGAATTTTCAACTTCTTAGCTATTCTGTAAGACTTTATTCCTTCTCCCTCAGTCTATAGCTCTTGAACTTTAAGTTCAATTTTTATAACTTTGATATCTTCATATCCATGACCAATGTGGAGATTTCTTTTTACTCTCTAGTCTCATGAATCCCAAACAATGTAGGCCACTAAATTTTTCTTCTCTCTCAGACTCTCTCTCTCTTTTGAGGATGGGTTGGCTAAAACAAGCTTTTAAAAAATAAATACTTTTAATTGATTTTTGTTGGCTAATTGTAAACAGTTTTAGGCTTCCTAGTCAGAGAGAAGGACTTTCTTAGGGGATTCACAGAAGCAGTAGGCATGTGAGCACTCTATTTTTGCTTTCCTAAAAAGTTTTTCTAAGTCCAGTCAGTTTAATGTAGATATCAAGATACCTTTTGAAATATATATTATACATGTATTTCCTATTATTTCATTATATACATATTAATATTAGGAAAAGGGAAGAGATATAGAGGAAGAAGAAGCCACACCATTTAGCACATCTGCACTTTCTCTTTGTCTAGGTCCCTGGTACTTGGGGATTGGGATTGACATCTCCAAAGAGAATTTGGCAAAGAGTGGAAAGGACTCTGTGTATTTAAAATGCAGAAAGTGAACTCTTTAAATACAAAGTGGGAGTATTACTGTCTCCAGTGTAACAAACTATGAGGACATATGGGTTTAGTCTATTGGGTGGACTTATTTGAAAAGTGTTTTAAAGAGTATGAACTTGAAGACAAATATTTAGTAGGGGCTTGGAACCCAATATTTGTCAATTGAGTCAATGAGTGAAAGAATGTATACAAAGTAGTCTCTAAAATATTAATTACAAATATATAGTATATATTTTATAATGTATAAAAATACTGTTAGTACTAACTTGTTAGATAACATAATAACAGAAGGAAGTCCCACTAACCCATTCAACATTGTTAATTTGCTTTTTGAGGCTCACATATAGGTTTTGAGTGACTGAAGAAAATCTGTGTAATGCTTCTCTTAACCACAAATGACCTAATTTCTTTGGAACTCACCCATATGAAGCGAGTACTATTTCTGTCTTCCACTGGTTTTTCATCTAAGCCTTAGTTTTATTGTGTGGGCTATCTCTGTCTCCCAGTGCAGATACGTATGAGACAGAAAGTGAGAGTCCTGCTCAACTCTGCTGGTCATAGATAGCTGAGGCACCAGTACGTGCTGTGTGTGAAGGAAGGAATCTAATACTCTTCTGATCTAATAATACTCAGATACTCCTCTGAGTGCTAGTTTAGTTGGAAGAGCTCTGATAAGGGCATCTTGCTTGGAAGAAGTGAAAAAGATATTTTCTCGGAGCTTGAAGCTTCTTGCTTCCCGGGAGAGTAAGCAAGAGCTGGGCAAGCATATAGTAATGATATTTACTTTATTAGAGCATATCATTAGCTTAAGAAAATGTGGAAGGGCAATGATAAGTGGAAGCCTGGGTTGGACACTTAACTTTCTCAGGCTGCTCGTTACATGAAGAAATGAGCCTGAGATTTGTTTTGAGAAAAGTCAAGTTTTATTAGGTTGAGCCATTAGAAAATGCCATTTTGCTAGACAAATATGGCTTTCAAAACGGTGGAAAATGATCTGTTGAAGTAAATATAAGGACTATTTCTGACATAAAATTGACTTATTAGTTGCCTCTTTTTGACAGCAAAAGAGGTAATTAATAAGAATTTGTCATGGATGATGATGGTGATTTGTTTTTTTTAATATATTAGCTTATTTGTTTTGAAGACAGAGATTTAGGCTGAGCTGAGAGTATCAAAACCTTGGAGCTGTACTCTGTGTGTCTGGGTCTAATGGGGCACATCCTCTCTGGGCATCTTAATGATCTCAGTAGGATTGTTTTGTTAGTTTATTTGCTTTTTTTTTTTTTTTGACTTGAAGCAGTTTATGCTTGTATAGATTCTGAGCTTCAACAGGCACTCTCTCTTGTGCTTAGCTCACTATCACTGCTTCTGCAAACAAGAAACCCACTTTGCTAAAGCCTTAGCCTATCCTGAAAAATGTTAACATGCTTTCTGCCTAATGTTTGCCAACAGGCTGATCTAAAAATGGCACCAAGGAGGTTACCTATTATCCACAGAACAAGAATATATTTTGGGACTGAAATAGACCATGGTCAATAGGGATCTGATCTGCTGACGGAAAGTTATTTTAGCATCCCCAAGCAATTCATAAAAATAGAATGAGATTTTTATATGGTGAATCCTATTTGTTTTCAGTTAATTAAAAAAAAGAATCTCTCCTTGAGTAGCTTTCAATATCTAATTTCTTTTTCTTTATACTTATTTTCCCAGAGTGTTTCTTATGAATTGCATTCATATTTCAAAATTCAATAAGTCATTTTTGCACATTTGCAATAGGTAATATCTCTTGCATAATAGTCAAATCTATTTTATCAAATTCATTACTACAAATGTTTTAAAGAAGTATACCAATGTATTATTGAGATAAACTATGGAAAAGTTTAAAACAGTTTTTCAATGAAATATACACATTTTTTTCCAATGTAATCTTCAAATTCCTAGCAAATGATTTTTTTTCAATTAATCTACAATGGATAGTTTGATATTGTCCTTATTTTCCTGCAATTGCTAGCATTTATGACTATTGTCCTTGTGGCCTACCCAAGTTAGCATTTGTTCTGGACAAAAATGTCCTTGCTTGACCAACAGATTAGTCACCCTAACAAGTGAACAAATGTAAAAGGTAAACTTCTAGCAGTGAACATTTGCTAAACTATTTAAGTAAAATGTTTCCAAATAGTAATCTAAATATATATGACTGTAATAGACATGCTACAATGGGCTTAAAGGTTAAAATTACAATCAATTAAGGATTTCAGAATCCCATAAGGATGTGAGATAATTTTTGACTACAGTTAACTTACTGTCCAGTCATTTTGTAGCCAGTAAGTACACCTAGCTATTCACAGTTTTAGAAATCATAGCACTGTGAGCTTTCTAAGCTTCAAAGAACACAAAATTGAGGTGTAAGAAGTATCTCAAGTCTTTTTTAAGCTGCAATGCCTGTGCAAGATATAGGCCAATCGTTCTATAACGTAAGACAGTTAAATACTGTTGTTTTACTCTCAGAGATTTTGTTACAAGACTATATTCCTCATTTAGGAAAAAAAATATATGAAAAGGAGTGAAATTTGGGGCTGAAGTAAGCAGGGTAAAATCACAAATATGAAAGTGAGTAGAGAAATCCTGAATAAGATATCCTTTATTCCACCTGCTGAGATCTAGTTGTGCATTACCTAAGTGCTTCCATTTTTAAGTCTATTTTGTAAAGTAGTCATCAAAGATACCTTAACATTTCATCATATTTTTTGGCCTGAATGAAAATGCATGCTGGACTTTTATTTGGGATAGACAGTATGAATCCAAGTGTTACATTCTGTCTAGAACACTGCTGTTGTTTGAAGTAATAGTACTCTGCTTGATAGACCAGATTTAGTACAGTGTAGTGCAGCCTAATTCATTACAGAGTTGTTCATCTCAGAAATAGCTACATGAAATAAAATATTATATATGTTTATTTCGGGCCAATCTGCCAGCACAGTAGAGTGAGCACAATCATCTACTCTCAGCAATGCAAGCAATGAGACATAATTTGTCGCTTCTTTTTTACTAGCTCACTATAATATTCTTCCCTAGTTTGAATGCTCCCCACAGATTACTGTGTTTACTCCATGATATTTCTTTGCATCATTAATATCCTATTTTCCAGTAAAGGATATCTCTACATAAGATAAAATTTAATAGATCTCCAAAGGATAAACAAATTGATTATTTTAATGGTTAAAATATAGGTTAGATGTTCAGTGGAGATCTTAAGACTTTCAGATCACCAGTTGGGATTCATGGTCTAGGTCTACCAGGGTTACTATTAGAATAATTTTCGTGTGCTGAGAAGATAAAGATATTAGCCAAAAGCCTCTGGATATGTTGACAATAGTTGATAAATTAAGATAAAAAGAATGCCACCCAAAGTGGACTGTGTAAAAGGATGCAGTAATTCATTTGGTGCTACTGTTTCCAATATACTGTAAGGTATTCTGGCTGACAGTTCCAGCCTCAACTGCCAGGCCTACGAGTGAGGACATCTTCAGGGTGATTCCAACCCAGCCCTTCTGATTGAAACCACATGATAGACCCTGACTGATAGCTGCCCACCTGAGTCCAGCCAGCCTCCAAACCCTTGAGAGATAAAATTAAAATGATTGCTGTTGCTTTAAGTCACTGTGTTTCGGGGAGATTTATTATGCAGCACAAGATTCACTGGGAAACACATGCTTTTAAGTCAGATACAACCAAGTTCAAACAATGACTCTGCCTCTTGCTAGTGGGATGATGTCAGCCAAGATCTGCAATTTTTCTTATTCTGTTTGCTCATCTTACAGATATCTAATCTGGAATGCTGCAGGTGCTCAATAAATATGTTTTCCTCCTTTCCTTCCTACTTTACTTCCTTCCTTCATTCCTTTTCTGCATCCTTTCTTCCTTCTATCCTTCTTTCCCCCCTTTGCTTCCTTCCTGCTTTCCTCCTCTTCCTTCCCCTATAAATTTAACTGAGTGCAGCTGCTTTTGTGGTAGGCCATTTTAAACTGGAATATGTTAGTGCCAGGTGTGGATTTAATTGGACCTTTACTTAGAACGCAGGCAGACAGAATTCAGGATGCATTTATTTTTTTCAGTGAAAACTGCTGAATCACTGGTTCCAAAATCGGCATATAATATGCTCAGACCTTCCACAGACAGCATGTGTGATGTGATCAAGTGCCTTGGGGTAATGGGGTAAACAAATTTTTAAAAAAGGAATGTTTCCATCAGTTCACAGTGAACGTTATCAAAATTCAGTTCAGGCAAAGAATATCTTAAAAAGCTAGATAAAGGAAATGAAGGCATGAGCAACATGTTATTTGTAGGAATGACATACATTATCTCCTTGGCAACTGCAGGGTGGCATGCAATTTGGCAATCTATGTTGTGTCATCTTGGATGCCTGGAAGTCACTGTTTCCTATGGAAACAAAGGAAAGAACAACATGAGAAAAAGAGTTCTGATTTTAGTATTCTGGAAAAGTATTTTAAAACCGAGAGACCAGCAAGCTTCCATGGCATAACTAGAACTCAAAATGGCATTAAGTTTTTATTTATTAATTCCATAATGCTTTAGAAAGTGAATTAGATCCAATTTTTTTTGGCTCTGCTGCACTTTTATTCTTGCTTTGTGTTCAAAAAATGACTTAAGAAATTTATGTGGAACCTTCAATGCAGCAGTGCGTAATCTTTCATAAACATCAGAGTCTCAGTTTATGCACATTTATTAAGAGACTAATTTATGCCAGGTGTTGTACTAGGTATCATGACTGTATAGATTCTGTATGTCTTATAATCATCCTTTACTGTCTGCAGAATATTGTGGGATTTCTTTGTTTGAAGTGAATCAATAATTTAACAAGGACTGACTTTGGCTCAAATTGGAGATCCCATTATATTGAGAACTAAGAGTTAGTAGAAATGAACCATAGGGTTACACAATACTTGATGGGGCACAAAACAATTCTCATCATGCTCTCTCTTCAGTTAGTCATTTGGGAAACCTTTCTTGGGTGTAAAAAAGTGCTGTTTTTATCAACAGCCTCCAAGTAAATGGCTCCAAAATATTTATAATAGTGACTCACATTCTATATAATTTCATTTGATAGGTCATTGACTGAAATTGAATGTCTTAAATGAAGGAAATGAAGGTTGCAATATAGCTGACTAGAATCTATCAGTTTCCACTTTGATGAAATTCGAAGAAGTATCAACATTATAAAATACTACAAAGGCAGTCTAAAGGGTTGCAGTGAGACTGCCTGGTCACAGCAGGAGAAATGATATGGCCAGCTACATGAGTTTAAAGCGTCACATCAGTCTTGCCAGGATCACCAGTGAGCTATAAGGAAATTTTTTTTAAATAGTGCTGGAAATAAGAACTTGAGATTTTACTGTGGAGTAGAAATTTTGGTTCAACAATCAGCTCTTCCCAAGGACAATGTTGCCTCCCATTGATTTTTTTAGTGTCTTTAAAGCATTACTTTGACTGCTTATTCTTCATCTGCTTTCCAGTCTCTTCCTGGAAAAAGGTGAGGCATTTATTTACATTCCTGGAGACTATTAAGGAATGACTTTGAGACAGATTGCTAGTATCCACCAAAGAGCCTGTAGGCTACTTTTTCAAATAGCAATTTAAGGTGTTCTTTTAGCTCAGAAGAGTAGAAGCTGAATGTCTGATTTTATAATTTCAGTATTAAAATTAACAACCAGATTTCACTTCCTGAATTTTCCTCCTATAGGGTCTTATTTTACTATGTCCTCTCTAAGAGCAGTATTTCAGTTTAGAATTTTCTTGGGTTTGTGGAGATATTCATGGAAGATTTAAATAGCATTGCAGCTGTACAGAAAAGCTGTTCTAGTGTGTGCTTTAAAAATCAGCTTTTCAATAAACGATAGCTTTAGACTATGATTGAGAGGAAAAAACCAGTCCTTGTTAAACAAGCTATCACAGCCACTGGCTACATGTTCCAAGCAGTTTGAAGAGCAGGCTCATATTTCTCATCCCTTTGCTCCGGGAGAGGCAGGTTGGTGCCCATGGGCCTCATGCCATTCCTGTGTAACCTCAAAGGGCAAGAGGAAGGTGCAGGTTGATCTAGGATTTGACTCTTTCCTACTCAGTAGCAGTCATTCAGGCATACCTTTCAACAAGCAGATGTATGAGACAGGAGAAGAAAAGCATTTCATTCTAGTTATCGGTTAATATTCCAGGATTGACTCATTAAACAGTCCATTAACTACTATAGTGGCCCAGGAGGTATAATCTGGATAGAAGAAGAGACTGTCATCTGGTTTCCAAGTAGATTTAAATATGCTGCTTTTGGCTATATTGCTCTGCCAACTATTTACTTCCTAAACACATTGTGTGAAACTTATTTCTGCTGTTTTGAGTGTACAAGAGAGAATGATTTTGTTGTTGATTTATTTTAATACCGTTTACTCATCATTTATTTTTCATCAAATTCATTTGACTTCCTTTTATTGAATACTTTCCAGTGTTTGGTACTGTGCTAGTTGGGAGGGAAAGGAAAACAGTAAGACACTGTTGAGGCCTTTAAAGAAACTCAGAGTTTGGAGGGGCACTCACACAAGCGTGCTAAATGCTAGGCTAGGAGAAGGCATTAAGATGCGGTGTGAAGATGCAATGGTCCTGATTTGAGTTTGTATGGTGTAAGATTTGATGATGGTGGTGGGGTGTCAGATTAAACCTTTCAGAGGAAGCAATGTTTAGATACTATCTTGGAAATTATAAAAGGGAGGTAAAGAAGATGGAGGCGAGATGACAGTGAGAAGGGAATGTGCAAAAAACCAAAAGCAAAAGAAGATGGCTCACATTTTTAGAACTAAACTAAGACATCCTGGCTAGAGTCCAGGTGTTTTAATTTGGGTTTCTCTCAAAGCAGACTCTGTTGCAAGGATGTGTGCAAGCAATTTATTTTTAAGGTGTTCCCGAGAAGCACTGTGAGGGAAGTGAGAGGGAAAGGAAGAAAAGCCAATCAAGTGTCATGAATGAGCAGGTTTACCACTGTGTGCTCATCATGCTCGAGACCTGCCCAAAGTATGTGGCGGACAAGGTTTAGAACTGTCACACTGGGTGACAAGGAAGATGGAGTACTTACCAATACCTGTCTTTTGTTGATTAGGTTCACTCAGAAGTGTTTTTTGATTGAAATTGTATATATTTAAGGTATGTAGCATCATGTTTTGACATACATGTGCATGGTGAACTGATTACAATGGTCAAGCTAATTAATATGTCTATCTCTTCACATAGATACTCTTTTGGTGTGTGATCAGAACATTTATGGTTTACCTTCCTAGCAAATTTCAAGCATACAATACAGTATGATTAACCATAGTCCCTATGCTGTACACTTGATCTCTAGAATTTATTTGTGTTACATAACTGAAACATTATACCCTTTAAGCAACATCTCCTCATTCCCCTCTGGTTCCCACCACCACTGGTAAACCCATTCTACTGAGAAATTTGTTAATGGGTACAATGTACATTATTGGGGTGATGAATACCCCAAAAGTCCTGACTTGACTACTACACAACCTATGCATGTAACAAAATTGCACACATACTCCATAAATGTATACACACTAAAAATAAATAAATAAATAATGTTTATAAAGATCCTGTAGGCAGAGTATCCCTCAAGCAGAGAAAGGCAGTAAGCTACCAGCCTACGTGGAGTAACCTCCTGGGTAAACCAAGTAAATATGGACCAGGTGCTGATGGCCTTTGCTAATACCAGGGTACCTAAGGTGGCTGAGAGGATGGTTTGGGGAAAAGGAAGGGGAGATTAGTTTGGACTGGGAGGCAGAGTCCAAATCATGTAGAATGCTATGCCATTAAGTATTTTCCCCTGAAACAGGTGCCACTGAAAAAGTTTAAACAAGGAATTTATGTGATCACATTTATAGTGTGTAAATATTATTTTAGTGGAGAGTAGAGAGAGAAAAGGTGCATAAGAATGTTAGGTCTCAGAATGTTAGTAGGCTGTGCAATAGCCTGGTGAGAAATGTTGAATGTCTTTCAAGGGCTGTGGAGAAGAGATAGATTAGAAAGATACTGAGAAAAACCGAGAGGAAAAGAGAATAAGGTAGAAGGAAGCAGAAATAGCTGAAGTTTTGTGGCTTGGAAAGCTTGCTTGATAGTGTGCTAATCTCTAAGATCTAGATTACAGCAGGAGAGATATTTGTTTGGACAAATAGATCAAGTTTATTAGATATAAATATATTTGTGCCACTATTAGACTTTGAATACAGGCAAGAATGTAAATTCCACAAGGGTAAGAACTTTGGGCTGGTCTCTACTCTTGTATTACCAGAGCCAAGAACAGTGTCTGGCACTCAATAAATACCTGTTGAAGAATTGAATGAATAAATGGGTAGACATGAATAAATAAATTATAATTTTGATATGCCTCTAGGACATCTAAATGATGTCTTACTGGCTATGTGGGTCTAGATGTTAGAAAAAATTGGGAGGAGAAGACATTAATTTTATGATATTCTTATAAATATTGTATTAAAAACTGCTGAACAGGCCTGTTTACCTGAAGATTAAGAAAACTATGATAACTGAGAGCTAAACCCTATGGAAAAATAACATGTTATAGGTAGAAAAAGAGCATCTCATATTGGAGACTCAGAAAGGTAAATGGAACAGTGCTAGAATGTAGAATTATGGGAAGAATTGAATGAAACAAAGAATTGATCAACAGTGTTACATGCTACTGAGACAGTATGTAAGACATACTTTTTTTTTTTTTTTTTTTTTGTCTGAGACAGAGTCTCACTCTGTCGCCCAGGCTGGAGTGCAGTGGTGCAATCTCAGTTCACTGCAACCTCCACCTCCCAGATTCAAGCAATTCTTGTGCCTCAGCCTCCCAAGTAGCTAGGATTACAAAAGTGCACCACTGCACCCAGCTAATTTTTGTATATATTTTTTAGTAGAGATGGGGTTTCACTGTGTTGGCCAGGCTGGTAAGACATAGATTTTTAAAAGTGCTTGCTATAGGGATCCACAAAGAATTTCAAAGGAAAGATGGGAGAAGAATCAAATAACAATAGGTTGGAAGTGAGGGAAAGATGAAGTGGAAACCATAATTATAGACAATTTTTCCCTAGATGGGTAGTGGTATGTAATAGCTGCTGGAAGGAGTCATGAATTTGAGGAGTCTCATGAGCTAATGTTCCATAAGGATAAGAATTTTGCACTGTTGTTCTGTACTTGTATCACCAGAGCCAAGAAGAGTACCTGCAACATAAATAGGTACTCAATGTATATTTGTTGAATAATGGGATGTGTAACTAGATGTCTGGATGAATGAACAAATTAAAAGTTTGTTATGCCTTCAAGACATCTGAGTGATGTCCTGCTGGATATATGGGTTTGCTTATTTATAACCCAAAAGAAATTTTAGCATGCTATATTTTGAGTAAGCACAAATATTTTTAAGTTGTTAATATTATTAAGTAGAATAAAATCCACAGGATTCTTGATTTTATGCCTCTCTTGAAGCAGTCGCCACCCCTAGAGGAAACATTTTAAGCCTTTTAAAGCTTGGAGCTCTTAATCATCTCTTTACAGCAGGCAGATCTGGGCAAGATGGGTTTTAGCAAGTTCTTAGTGTTGCTCCAAGGATGTTGATTATGTCCACCTAGGAAGAGTAAATAAAATGAATTTTGAACATGGCACAAAATATAACTTTTCATACATTTCCAACATTTACTGAAGTGGAAAGTTAAAGTATTAACATTTAGTTCAGTCGAAAAATACAACTATCTAAGTATAAAAATAATGGAAATTTCTATTAGTAGTATTTTACCTGACAGGGGCCATCTACAGATCTGTGTTAGACTATTAGACTATTAAATGATAATTATAGAATAAAAACACTTGAGAATTGATCATTTATTATATGCTAGGCAATGTGTTAAGCACTTTATTGACATTACCCCACCAGTAACTCTAAGAAGTAGTTATTGTTACTATTCTCGCTGTACCCAGGAGAACTCTTAAGCACAAAGACACCAAATAACTTACTCAAGGTTACAAAGCTAACTTTAGCGAAGTCCAAAACTTGAATCTATCTGATTTCAGAACCTATGGTTCAGACTTTGTTTTTTTAACTACTAATATACTGCCATATAAGAATTATAATGAATGATAATGATATTTGATAGTTTTTGGGTTTAAGATTTGTTTTATAGAAGTTGATAGCACATTTCCTTTACTGCCTACTAGATATTTGAGTCTTCTACTTTTTGGCCTGCCTGGCTGAAGTGGTTATATTGGCAGTATGCATTAATGTGCTGATGAGCTATTTGCCATAAATTGCAACTCAGCTACTGGTTCAATTCATGCTAAATTTGCAATCTGCCTTTACTGAAGTGCAAAATTGGCTTTCTTGTCATAAAGTGATAGAACATGCAAAATAGTCTAATACCTTATTTTCCAGCTCAAGTAAGATTAGTTAGACTCAGAGAAAGTTAAAGAAAAAGTTTCACTTTGGATGAACAGCTGTTTGAGTATGAGAGCCTTGTTAAGCGTTGAATGTTTTTTTGATAATACCTATTGGAAACTATAGCTGATAGCTTAGAGCTTACTCTTCAGGGCAAGTCAAGTTATTTTCTGGAAAATGGTCAAATGTCTTCAACAGTTTGGGAGGTGAGGGTGAGGGGGGTCTGTTTGACAATGTAAGTGCTGCCAATTGGTGTCACAATAGAACTAAATTAATTTGTTCTGCTGATTTAATGTGCGGTTTTACTGTAGTAGAGTAGATTTGTAATGAATTGTGTTAATAGGCTGATTTAACATGCTTTATGACCAATTGACTATGCTTCCATTTGTAAACACTATGGGAGAGGACTGATTTTAAAAATATAAAACTGACAAAATAGGTGACTTAATCATCTTCTGCTACATATACATGTGTACACACACCTTATACATAATTTGGCACATGTATTGCTGAACTTTATTAACTTTAATTATTTGTAGACAATTTTGAGAATGATTGAAGAATCATTCTCAAATCAAAAACTAGAGCTAGCGCTCATGTTGATACCTTCTCTGGGCTACAAATGAAGCTGAAATTGTAGTGTCCTATATACCAAAGGAAAAATGTTTCAATCAGTTTTACCATATATCTTGAATAGTAAATTTTTAAATAGCTTTTTAAAAGTGCTATATTCAAATTTCAGGGAGAGTTTGTGGAAGAAAGATAGGGAATAGATTTCCTCTTGTAGAAGAACATCATAAAATATTTTTATCACATAGAAAATGCAGATTTTGAGTAGCGTTGATTCATTTTTAAAATAACTCACAGGGAAAGTGTCTTCAATTAAAAAAATACAACTTTGCTCAGCTAGATTGCAGTTGTTAAGATACAATTTTCTGTAGAATAAATCAACTAAATGTGGGCCTATTTATAAATATTTATTTATGCCTAAATGTAGAGGATATTTGTGATACAAAGTATTATCTATAAGCATTTCATGACAGTCAAGAGTCAAAGTAGAAAGAGTGTTATGAATGGGAGTAACAACAATCAGTAAGAACTCTAGAACTATTTTCACATGCACTGGAAAGGAAGGATTTTCTAATCAGGAGAGAATTTTCGTGAGATACAAAAAAGTTAGTAGAGTACTTAGCTTTTAGTGGAAACTATGTCCAATGTAAATCAAATCCAAATCTGATAAAGCAAACTGTTTACAAACATCACTTAGGGGTTGTTATGGACATATTTCAGACAAATTCTTTTCTGTTTTTTAAAAAATCTCATAAGCATGTATTTTTAATTCCATAAGTATATGTATTTGCTATTGCAGGTGGCCTGTTGAAGTGGTTAAGAGTGTATATTTGGGATTCAAATTATGACTAACACATTTTAATTGTATGATGTTGGGAGAGAGAGGTGCTCAAATTTTTAGGTTTCAGAGCCTTCATTGGGAAAATGAAAATATTAGTAGTATCTCATGAGTTGTTGTAGGAACTATTTGGGGTTATTTGTGAAAATCATTTAGGTAGTGCCTGGCCCATATTTAGTGCTCAATACATTGTAGAAATATTGATGATGATTCAGGATTTCTGTCTAGAAAGTTATATTATCAGATATTAATTATGTTAGAGTACAATGTATTTTAAACCATTCCCTTAATGGTTCACTTCAAAAGAAAAAGTAAGAAAGAGAAAGGGAAGAATTTAGAATATCTTCAAAGGACCTCAAATTTCTATTGACAAGGAAGAGTATTGGTCTTCCTTATCCTTTTACCACTGAGAGAAGTCTTTGAAAAATTGTTTCTAGTATCACCAAGCATCTTCTTCCCTTATCCCATAAAGGAATGGGGAGCTCTTTTGCCTATGTAAAACTTACTTGTCCCTAATATCTCAGCTTAAGTATTACTTCCACAAAGAGGCTTTCCCACCTCCCAGGCTGGGTAATGTCTTCCCTAGTTCCTCTAATTTTTTAAATAACATTTAGTGTTTTTTTTTTTTTTGTGATTCCTGAAATTGCAAGGACTGTATTATTTTTCACCTCTGTACTCCCAGTTCCCAGCAAAATAACTTGAAAAAGTTGAATTAATGAATCAATGAATGAGTTGAATCAATGTGTTTAATAAGACCTTTATTACTATGCCTTAATTGTGGATATTCTTGACCGGTGTAATATGCTCCAACAAGAGAAGAAGCATGGAACTTGAACTATTTTTCCCAAAAAATAAATCTATTACAGTTATTATAAATGTTTTCATTCAGTAGGCAAATTCAGCAAGGTTCTTGGCTCATCAACAGCTTCCTCACCTTGCATAGCTATGATTTTACAGAGAGACTTGGCTTATAATGCTTGAGCTATAAAAATTATTTTTCCTCAGCAAAACTGAAAATCTGGCCTTGATAAATGATTGTTTTTTAGACAGTGCCCCTGTTGCCTTTGGTGATGTAGATAAAGTTGTAACTCAGACTACTTGCTATGCCAGCCTCCTATAGGGTTGGCACGGACTTGAATCTTTCTGGATGGCTATTCATCATAGCACAATTTCATTACGATCAAGTGATATCAAGTCTATATTACAAATAAAGCATTGTGCAAATATTGTCTGACTTTGAGTATAATTTTCTGAATATTTTGAAGCTGAAGAAAATCATTCCCATAGGAGAATGTGAATGCTTTAAAGGTGAATTTACTTGACTATCTAGGTTAGCATTCTTTCACAGTGTTTTACCAGATATCTCTATATATTAACTCCACTTTCAAATGTTAAAAATATTCTTAAATAAAGTGTGAAAAAGAAAAGTTATAAATTATATTGTTAATTACATTTTTCAATATTTAAACAAATGCATGCTTTGAAATCCAAAACACACATACACATGCACATATACACGCAGACACATAATTATTTACATTACAGATGAGTCATAATCTGCTGAGAGGTGAAAATGTTCAGGGAAAAATATTTGGTGGTTGAAGAAGAAGCTGGAGCTAAGTCTAAACTCTGAGGTTAAATAAAAGCTCCAGTTAAGTGACTTCCCCTAATGTGGGTGAAGAGGAGCTGAAAATAACTCAAGTTACCTAAAGGAATCTTATTAAGGTAATTTTGACCAATTAGGAAGAGGATGTAGATGCCCCCTAGTGGGTATGAAAGTATTTTCTCTCATCAACCACAAGTAAAACTATTAAAAGGAAATTAATGCTTAATTTTTGTCAAAAGTATTTTAGCTTTTCCATATTTTTTTTAATCTTGGTTCTATCTAGAATTTAGAGGTTACCAGAAAAGTATACCCACTCAGTAAAGAAGGCACGACAGAACAGAGTAGAAACAAAGGAAATATCTGAAAGAAGAGAGAGTGATAGGATTGTTTGAGTGTTTTTTTGTTTGTTTGTTTTGTTTTTTCTATAAAAAAAGGTTAGAAATTTTGGAAGTTTGTATGTCTTGAATTTAATTTTATTGACATTAGATTATTCCTTTAGTTTGCTGATGTTGCCATAACAAAATACTATAGATTGGCTAGCTTAAACAACAGAAATTTACTTCTCACAGTTCTGGAGGCTAGAAAGTCTAATCTGAAGGTTCCAGGGGGGTTTAGTTTCTGAAGAGGGTTCCTGTAGTGACGTGCAGATAGCTATCTTCTTACTGTGTCCCCACATGATAGAGAAAGGTGGGGGTGGTGAAAAGACAAAGAGAAATCTGGTATTTCTTTCTCTTTTATGAGTGTACAGTTCTATTGGACAGGGCTCCAAATTTATGACTTCATTTAACCTTAACCACCTCCTTAAAGTTCTTATCTCCAATATACTCACATGGAGAGTTTTGTCTTCAACATATGAATTTGGGAGAACACATTCCAGTCCATAGTAATGGTTAAAACTTCTTAATGTTTGCATTCTTGACCTTTGATATTTGTAGCCATCCCTAGTCTGGTGGGCCACATTGCCTCATCTTCTACTTCCAATTTATATGTTGAAGAAAGTCCTTTTGACTTCTGTAATGAAATAAGAGATAAAGGAAGACAAGTGACACTACAGTGCCAGACCTATAGATTCACAGATATATTTCTTTTAAATATTCCAATATATTTAGAAAGTGTGCCAGCCGAACTGGATTGCCAGTATTGGTAATTGTGAGCCAGTGCTATCAGTATGTCTTTTCATAACATAATGAGATATGAATATTCTTGTAGGTTGGGATTGCAACGGTTTCTCCAATCTGTGCTGTTTCCTTGATGACCACTTTCTAGATTTTACTGATAGTTGGCAAAGTCCCAGAAAGAAACAGTGATCTGATAGAATAGTACACAAGATGTCCTTCTTATACAACCCACATCTTTTTTAGACAATGAAACACTTGTGGCTATAGTCTTTCCTACTTGGTACCTTATATTAGGTGTAGTAGCTAGTTCAGTTAAAAGCATGTTAGCTGAGTGCCAGGTGCAAAAGAATCACTCAGTAAAAGTTAGCCATTGTTTTGGCTGTTGTTGCTATTGCTACCGTTTCCTAAAGAGCTTTTTCCTATATGTCTTATGATAAGTTATAAGGCTTACTCTAGTGTTAATTCTCACCCTTACTAACAATATGTATTTTTATTTTGCTATTATATTTTGTATTTATTTCTCATTTTCACCAGCAACATGATTTCCATGACTGACTTCATCATACTCTATTCTTTCCTTCAGTGATCATTTGCTTTGCTAATTATTAGACAGGATGGCCATATTTTCATAGATGTATAATATTGTTTTCTAAAATTTTGTTTCCTGTAATTATTTATTTCTGTGATGTATCATTTTCTTTTTGAGGCAGAATCTTATTATGTGACCTCAGCTGGTTTATTTCTATATAATATTCATTTGAATCCTACTATGTGCCAGACATTGAGCTATGTGCCTTACATGCATTATCTTATATATTCATTAGGAGCAAGGCACCATTATTAGTCCTATAGCAAGGACTTTGAGGTTTCGAGAGGCTAAATAACTTGCTGAATATCTCATAGCTAGTAAATGTCAAATTCAGTATTTGCATCCAGTTCTGTCTGATTTGGGAGCCCACATTTTAACTGTTTAGCAAGTATTTTTCAATTTCTGATCCCTGGATCACTGACAACGGCATAGCTAATGAAAAAGACTTCCTACAAATAGGGCTTGTTTGAGACTTTGAGATTTTAACTAGTCTCAGATTATTCTCATAAACACTTTGTATGACCACAATACTGTTTTTCTACATTGAATAAGAAAAGATTCATCTAGCTTAGTATCTGTATTTAGAAAAAGTGAGTGGAGTGTCCTTTGCACTCCTTTCTCTCCAGGGTTATGTTGCCGGTATTGATGAAAGCAGCTCCTGGAGTGATTTCAGGTAGCATTTGAACAAGTCTGCTTAACCAAGCTGAGAACTTCTGCTCTGACTAATGAAGTCTCTAACAAAGTGATTTCCTCCATTGGAGCTACATATCTACTATACAAAACATTTACAAATAAAAAGAAACACTGGGAATCAGTATGAAACAAAAGTAACCACAAAGTCATATATCTTAAATAAATTTTAACATTTTAAACCCTCAAATCTAAATACGTAAAGGAAACATGAATGAATTCCTTAAGATTCCTTTTTTCTGGTAATCCCAAATGGAAAAGAAAAGTTTATCTTAGTGCCTGATATTGAAAGTAATATTTCTATAGCTTATGAAAATAAAAACATTGAATTAAATGGCAACATTGGGAGAAAATTAGGTACAATAAATAGGGAACTCAGCATTTTCATTTCTACATTTTGGAGCTCAATATATGATAGAATCCCCTGGTAATTATTTATAAAATATTTATCATGTTTATTTAGAGGTGAAGTGTTAAAAATTTTTACGTGTAGCACTTTCTAAAAATGCTGTTGATAGTCCTCAGTAAATCATTACCTTGCAGTTTAGTTTTAGCTGCTCTACCATGCTTGTTTATTTCCCTATTAAATAAGATGTGTGGCTTATCCACGAAGTCCTATTCAAGTGGCCTTGAATAAATGTCTTTACATTACTGGATTCTTTTTTTTTTTTTTTAGTATGTGATTCATTGATATTCTGGAATATAAACCTATTCATTATTAGTCTTGTTAGTTTTTAATTTACAAGGGTTAAATTACATTTTATTAAACTTCACTAGCTTCTCGAGCAAGCAATATGAATGTAATTGGTTGCATTCTGCAAACCTAATCTTAGTCACTTTATCTCATTGCTTCTAGAGTAATAAATTGAAATGTATTTTTTTTGTAGTTGATAAAAATTATTTAGAAATTGTGTCAGATCACAGTCATGATTGACGAATTGCTTGGATCTGCTCCTGTTTGCCTATTGCTGCTTTAATTTGTTAGTAATGTTTGAATCTACCACCTCACATCTCTTTTCTTGCTTCAGGCTATTGTGACTAATGACAAAGTAATTTCAAACTAAATCATTTTTTTAAATTCAAATGAAGCTTAGGAGCTTTTTCTTGTTTAAAACCACTGTGCATCAGCTAAATAATGATGGGATCACTGAAATCCCTACACTCTGTATGAAACACAACATCACTCTGACTCATTAGTTGCACCAAAATGTGAAGGCTGTGTGATTATTCTTAGTGAATCTTGTGCCAGATAGGCCAGAAGATATCTTATTCCTTTTGTGGTTTGTCATCGTGGAAAATGACTACCTTTAACAGAGTAGAACTTGAGACCTAACTACAAAAATAACTTGAATGTCATTTAACTGCTTGGCAGAGAGCAATGATTTAAGTCTCAAATCAGTCTAATTCCTCTTTCCTTTATGTAGGATATGAAATATAGAATATTAAAACTTCTAAAGCATTCTCAGTGGGACTTGGGATTGAGTCAAGATAACTTAAATGCCTTAGGCACTACCTGCAATATTCGAAAGATATGTTCCATGGACAAAGAAATAATAAATTGGAGATCAGACAAAAATGTTTGACACTTTCTAATTTGAAAAAGGATCTTGATTCTATAGGATATCCATTTTAATGCAATTTATCAAATACGAAGTAGGTGCCTACTGTGTGCATTAATCTACAATGATTGATAAGACAGTCTTTATTTTATTTATTTATTTATTTATTTGAGACAGAGTTTCACTCTTGTTGCCCAGGCTGGAGGACAATGGCTCCATCTCAGCTCACTCCAACCTCTGCCTACAGGGTTCAAGTGATTCTCCTATCTCAGCCCCCTGAGTAGCTGGGATTACAAGAATGCACCACCATGCCCGGCTAATTGTGTATGTTTAGTAGAGAAAGGGTTTCACCATGTTGGTCAGACTGGTCTTGAACTCCTGACCTCAGATGATCCGCCCACCTTGGGGCCTCCCAAAGTGCTGGGATTACAGGCGTGAGCCACCACACCCAGCCAAGACAGTCTTTATACTCTAGCTCATTACTTCTTTGAAACTTGGAATAAAAGTACTTGATTTTTGTTTTCAGACAGTAATCTTTTGGGTATTATACTGCTCCCCCCATTCTCAAAAAGTCTCTTACATTGTTCCTTTTTGTAACCACGTTAGACTGATTCTTTTTATTTTTGCTTAGGCGCTCTTCTTTCTCTATGCATACTCTTCAAATCTAAGCTTTTATTTCTTTGATATTTATAACGTGTTAAATAGTAGATATCATCAGAATATAGTTTTCAAACAGTCAAAAACATGACATACAAATAATGAGAGGACAGGACTCCCAAGATTTGTTCAATTGTTAATTAATGAGAGAACCACTTAGACGGTAAAATGTGTTCAAAATCTTTTTGAGGAATGGCTTTTTATAGGCAATTTTTAAAAAGGAAAAGTAATATAGTACTGGTAGGTTAAATGCAGAAGTGTTTAATGTCTTACAAGGCAATAAAACCATAACCTTTGGTGATGTTTTGTACTAGACGGGAATCCACAAGAGAATATGTTAACAGTGTTTGGGTTCTAATCAAATATTAAATAGCAAAATCAAACTCAACTAAAATATTCCAGAGACTTAATAATCCTTGAGTGGGCTTGTTAAACAATACCCTATTATGACATTGAAAGAACATGCTGTATTTTTTTCTGATGTCCAAGTCCTGTATAATTTTCCTTAACATTATACTGACCATTTTAAATACTTGACTGACTCAAATAGGTGCAGATTGTTACGTTCTTTAAAGCCTCCTCCCCATTTGTGAGTAGAGAACCTCTACAATGAGGCCGAACAGACACAAAGTAACTTTCTGTATGACTTCCAGCTACTGGTCGCCTCCTGTTCTTACTTTTCTCTGCTAGAAAATGAGGTATTGGAATAAGTTGATCACTGAAATCTCTCTCCGTTTTAAAATATTGTAATTCTTTAAGAGTGGGATTATGAAGAGCAAATATCTTAGTCCTTTAGCTAGTGTGTGGATTAGGCAACAGTGCCCCCTAAAGGTTCTCTGTGAGTCTGAGCAGGCCAACCTTCTAAGTATCCTAGTGTCTGAGGAACTTCCCTTCACAAGCACTTTGGCAACACCTCCCATCAGGACTTTTATATAACACATCTATCTACTACCTATTGCCACAGTTATATTGCATAACAGAAGACCACGAGACTTGTGGTACACACAATAGATATTTAAATGCTCTCTAGTCTATGGATCAACTGTGAATTCTATTGATCTTGATTACTTCCTTAGGCAGCTCATTTTCTCTTACCAGAACACTCATATATCTAATGTCAGCTGGTTGTTGGGTGTTCTAGGATGGTCTTGCTGTGATAACTGGCTATTCTCCAAATGATCTCTCAGCCTGTAGCAGGCTAGCCCAGGTTGACCTGTTCTTATGGCAGTGTTTCTAGAAAGAGTGTAAGAACTCTTGAGGTTAAGAATTGGAAATGACAAACTATCATTTCTACCACATGCTATTGGACAAAGAAAGTCATTAGGCAGCTTATGGGAAAATAGACTCCAACTCTGGATGAATCAGGAGAGGGTAAGCTCCTGGGCATTAATATGCAGCATGAATATGGAGGGCATGAATATGGAGAGAAACAATGAATTGGTGTCATTTTTGAAGCCAGTCTATTATATAGAACACAAGTCACAAGATTTTAGGACATTCCAGAAGGATACTGGTCTAGAACCAAAGAACTTAAATGTTTTAATACTTTGTTTTGGTGGACAGTAAAGCTCCGTGAAGTCAGTTTGATTCTTTCTACTCTTGCTCTTAAAATTCATTAGGCAATACCAGAGCAGTGATTGGGGCTATTTATTCTGTACTATGAAGACAGTTACTTCTAAGTACTCTACCAAATGCTACGTGAATGTTGACATTTTCTGCTCCAGCAAGCGGGAACACGCACTATTCCTGGCTTTGGGTGAATGTCAGGTATTGTTTCTTCTAATCATTTCGGATGGTTCCTTTCAGCCTTGGGTTGTTACCTGCCACTCAGAAACCAATGTTTGTTTAGTAAAATACTCAGTGGGGACTCTCTTCAGATCTTTGGAGCTCTCTCTTTGTTTAGCATTCTTATCTCTGGTATTTTGTCCTGTGAATTCCGCCATCTTGCTCTTCCAAGAGTCTTAACTCCATCTCTTCAGTTCAGGAAGTCTGCCAGTTTTTTTCTGGTTTTTCCTTTCCTGTACCACAGCATGGCAGCTCTCTCAAGTTTGTTTCTTCCCTCTCAGTGCTTATGGTTCTGTGTTGTCTAATGACCAGTTTCTTCAAACAACAGTTGTTTTGCATATTTTGTCACGTTTTGGGGGTCATTTTAGGCAGGAAAGTAGATTCAGTTCACTTCATTTTGGCTGGAAGGGAAAGCCTCCAGTCCTTAGAATTTAGTGTTAGGAAACATACAGATTTTTAAAGGTCATGGACAACCAAACTGAGTGAAAGAAGAAATCAGTATGTAATGATCAGATTATATTTGAATAAATGTATTTCTTTCCTGCTTGTTAAATTTATCATTTTTACTCTCTTTTTTTCTCCTCTTGGGATATTCAATATTTGGTCATAGTTTGGTCATGTTTTACTTTTGTTGTATTTTTTATTGTATCATGTGTGTGTATATGATTCCTTGCCAATGATCATATATGCTCTTTAAATTTTAGGGATCTACGTTGTTCTTTTTAATATTATTCACCATGTGTATAACATGTTAGGATCAATGATAATCAATTAATTTTTATCCTTTTCTGTAACAAGAGATTCAAAATCTGAGGATTAGTTAGGTGACATTTATAATGTTCTGTGTAAAGGAGAAGTGCAGGATAATAGTTGGTTCTTCAGCTTAAAAATTGATGTCAATTTTGATTTCAATTTTCTCCACCCAGATTTCGTGCCATATGTTAGGCTACAATTTCTCATTAGTTCAACTGCAACCTGCTTAGAAGAATACTCCAAGCTGACCAGGTGCAGTGGCTCATGCTTGTAATCCTAGCATTTTAAGAGGCCCAGGCGGGTGGATCACAATGTCAGGAGATCGAGACCATCCTGGCCAACATGGTGAAACCCCATCTCTACTAGAAATACAAAAATTAGTCGAGCATGGTGGCAAGTGCCTATAATCCCAGCTACTTGGGAGGCTGAGGCTTGAGAACTGCTTGAATCCAGAAGGTGGAGGTTGCAGTAAGCCAAGATTGTACCACTGCACTCCAACCTGGTTACATAGAGAGAATCCTTCTAAAAAAAAAAAAAAAAAAAAAAAAAAGGAATATTCCAAGCTGACATGATGAATGCTTTCTACACCTCTCAGAGTCTACATTGGCTCTGTTTTGTGAGGCTGTTTTTCCTTTTCTATTCAGCAACCTTGAAATCATAATTTATGAGATATGAATTGAACTTTGAACGTGCTAGATGAGTGTACTAAGAAAGATTATATTTGTAGAATAAACCTTTACGTCTAAAGTGAGATCTCAATTAATTGTATATAATCTATCCACTTTATATATTAGTATCTGTGAATTGTCCTTTGAGGCTGGCATCTTCCAATCACCCTTTTATGAGTTGCTCTTCTTTCTCTCTCCCCTATTTCTCCATCTTTTAACTCATCATCTGCTTCACGAAATGGTTATGGAAAGTCATTATCATCTAACCATAATATAGCTTAGAATAAACATAGTTAGAAAGGACAAATTACTGCAAAAATATCGTAGTATATTCTAAAGAGTCAGACATGACTATTTGGGGGATCATCTGAGAAATTGCTCCTTCATTAGCATGGAGAATCTATAATTAACTATGTATGTAGTTATTTATTGTGGATCTCAAGATTATAAAAATTTTAGGGATTTAATGCCAACTTTCTTCAAATATAATCTTGTTTTACAAATAAAATTATTTGATGAAAACCAGTGAATTGTATTTGGATTTAATCACTATTGGTTAATAGTTTGAATTCAGGTATTTATGCAACCATTTGTTGATGCTGTTCATAAGTCTAATACATTTTTTTAAATTATTTTTTTTGTATTTTCATTATTAATTGAGGTAAAAAATAAAATGTGTCAGGATTGTTAGATTTTATAATAATGTGTATAATTACCTACGCCTTCTACGAAAGTAAATTCAAAGGTTTTGGAAATCAAAGTTTTTGGTTTTTTTTTTTTTTAATTACAATAAAGTTTCAATCTTGTCACCCAGGCTGGTGGTATGATCTTGGCTCACTGCAACTGCCACCTCCCAGTTTCAAGTGATTCTCCTTTCTCAGCTCCCCAAGTAGCTGGGATTACAGGCATGCACCACCATACCCGGCTAATTTTTGTATTTTTAGTAGAGACAGGGTTTCACCACATTGGCCAGGCTGGTCTTGAACTCCTAACCTCTCGTGATCCTTCCACCTCGACCTCTTAAAATGCTGGGAGTACAGGCATGAGCCACTGCACCCGGATGGGTTTGTTGTTGTTGTTGTTTTGATACAGTTTTTCTCCTATTGCCCAGGCAGGAGTGCAATGTTGCCATCTCTGCTCACCGCAACCTCCATCTCTGAGGTTCAAGCAATTTTCCTGCCTCAGGCTCCCGAGTAGCTGGGATAACAGGCATGTGCCACCAAGTCCAGCTAATTTTTGTATTTTTAGTAGAGACGGAGTTTCTCCATGTTGGTCAGGCTGGTCTCGAACTCCTGACCTCAGATAATCCCTCTGCCTTGGCCTCCCTAAGTGCTGGGATTACAGGCATGAGCCACCGTGCCCAGCCAGTTTTATTTCTTAAAAAAAGGAATGCTAAGTAAATATGGACAGTTGTTATTGTTGGTATTCTGTTGTACATGACTAGGAATAGTTCTCCCTGTTTATAAAACAAATAGAAAACTTTGAAATGTATCTGACATATACATAATATTATTTGCAATAAAACTGAACAGATAACTTGTACAGCAATAATTGTTAACTCTTAAAATGAAATTAAGTATAATCTCAGCTTGTAGTTCTAATAACTTAGTCCTATTTCTTTCTGTAATTTAAAGTCCAATTATTTATAATAATACACCATATTTTGAAATAGAAGATCTTTGATTCAAAGTTTCAAATGTGTGCACATTATCTTTTTGTTATGTATTTTAAAGCTTTTTAAAATCAAGGTGACTACAGATTATTATAAAGGTTTATTTTAAGGAAATGACTAATTTTAAGTATTTCAATCCTTTTAAATTTGTACAAATCTGCATAAAGTTACATAACCAATATACTTTTTCATATACCTTTTCAGAATACAAATGCCAATTTGAACATGAGAAAAAGAACAAATGCTTTGGTTCACACCGAATCTGATGTTGGCAACAGAACTGAGGTGGGAAACCATTCAAGGAAATCTTCCACAGTTGTTCAAGAATCTTCTAAAGGCACACCTCGGTCTTACTTAGCTTCCAGTCCAAACCCATTCAGCCGTGCAAATGCAGCTGAAACCATATCTGCGGCAAGAGCACTTCCATCCACTTCTCCTGCTTCTAGCCGAACTGGATATATGTCTCGAAAGGCGTCCATTGGATCTGTTTCTACTCGTCATGTGTTTGGATCAAGACTGCAGAGGATTAAGACCACAGTTAATACCATAGGGGCTTCTGGGAAGTTGTCAGCTACTCCTCCTCCACCGGCTCCACCACCTTCTGGATCTGGCACAAGTAAAATAGACAAATATGCCCGTATTCTATTTCCAGTCACATTTGGGGCATTTAATATGGTTTATTGGGTTGTTTATTTATCTAAGGACACTATGGAGAAATCAGAAAGTCTAATGTAATTTTGTTGCTATAGTAGTTTGCTAAAAGATGACGAAAATGCAGAATGTCTTTTTAAATGTTTTTAAATATAAACAAATATTCTTTATTAAAATAAAAACTCTATGTAATTTTTCAATTTAAAGACATAAGTCAGTTATTGGGAGAGTTAATCCCTCAGTGAAAAAGTGAACTATGTTTTTTTCTTTCAGAAAAAATGATTTTCAAATAATTCATCATTCAATTAGATAGAGTACACTCCATCCTGGAAAGTTGGGATAAGAGAAATAGAACTATTAGAGACATGTGGTGCATATTTTTTCATTGATATTTGAAAACAGACTATGACATTTAAAAAATCTGCCCTATGAATATCAACCTGCCATCCTAAATTTCCCAGTGGCAATGCTCTTAACTAGATTTGTTTATTGGATGTCGTATGCAGTGACCTTTGGTGATCTTCTTAGGAATTTTAAGAAAAGAAATTTTCCTGTTAATGAAACATTGGCAAAAAGAAATAGAATATCATAAACACTGATCAATAGAGTAAAATCTCTGCTGCATCAAAAACTAAGACATAGACCAGAGGAAATATGTTCCCTTTCTTATGTTGGCCAAACAGTACTTAACAGTTGACTTGAAATTTTGTGCTTTGAGCCAAAGTTTAACTCATTGTATGAATTCTTTTTCATGGTAGTTCATTCAGTTATGTATTCATTTACTACATAGTTATTCAGAGCCTACTGTGTTCCAGGAACTATGCTAGAAACTGTCTCTCTAGGAAAGCTCTTGCACCTTTACCTACAATATTACTTAAAAAAGTAGAACAGTCAATGCATGCCAAAGAACCATAAACTAGCAGAGGACATTGCATTCTTTAGTGAAGGGCATTTATTTAGAGTCTGACAACATATTCAAAATATTTTTTCCACCTATATTGATAGTGGATAACAAGTATATTTGTTCATATAGCCACTTTGAGATAAATACATGTTAGTACAGCTTTAGCAATTGGTTTTCAAAATAGATAAGAATGTGGTACAGATTGTTCTGTAAGTAAAAAGCACTGTGTACTTGAAAGTAAAAATCTGGGCACTATAAGACTTAATAGATTAACAGTCTCAAATTTGATCAGAGTCACAGAGTAGAGTTTGATCAGAATCCCAGAATTATTAGATATAGGAACTCAGCACAGGGTTTTTCAGGTGCTTTCCCCAACATAGATCTATATATTAGCTAGTGAAATGCTAAATTTTTAAGAGCTTTTGTGTCCATAGTTCTGTAATTCTGGGCAGTTTTCGTATTTGTTTTTTGGGAGTTTTGTTAAGGCTACAGAACTAAGGTGAATGTTTTAAAATTAAAAGAGTGGCAAATGAAAGGAGTAAAGAAAAAAATAGCCATGGGGTGGAATGCCACTGACTCTGTTATGCGATTTATCAGGGTGTTCATGTACTGACTTCTTTCTCATTAGGTAGGCTTAACAACTTAATTGAAAATTTTGCAGCTGTCTATGCAGCTTAATCCAGGTCTGGTTTTTGTCATAATACCTCTACATTTTCTTCTGTGCTTCTCTCTATCTGCTTTGGACTGGATGAGTGAATTTGTTCTAGGTGTTTTAGGGAACATATTGATAGAAATGGCCACCTTGCAGAAAAAACCTCTCTGTCTTATTTTTTGGAAAGGAAGTGATAGTAGTTAATTGGCATCAATTTTTCATTTACTGCGTTACCTTGTAATGATTGTTTTTGAGACCTGAAAATTGTGCAAATGCCAAATATTAATTGTAAGTTATATCTGAGAATTCTTTCTTGACTGTCTCTCTAGGTATTCCATAGAATCAACACATTTTAAGGCTGAAAGATACTGTAGAAATCACCCAGTCCAAATCCCCCATTTTAAAATTGATTCTAGTAAAATTAGGCCCAGTAACATCTGTATATATGTATATATTTAATAAAGAGTACTTGTACAAAAAAGCTTATCATAAATTATTTCATGAATGTGAATAGATTTCTGGCCTTAAGGACAATGCTTGGAAATGTGGCTGGAAGCACAATTCATTCACTACATAGTTGTTCAGAGCATACTGTCTTCCAGGAACTATGCTGGAAACTGATAGTTCACTATTCTGATGAAAAGACTGTTTTTGTTTTTGGTTTTTTTTTTTTTTTTTTTTTTTTTTTTTTTTTTTGGTGAAGAACACTTACTCTTTGTACTCTTTGCTAATCTATTGGCCTATCTTAAGGAATAATTCATTTGCTTCCTTTAAAAAAATTCTTCTACAAATCTTACAGAGTTTAAAGAGATAAAAAGAAATGATTTTATATTTGTAGACCAGAGATCCAGGTGAACTCATAATTTTTTTTTCTTACCTTTACCTATGAAGGATTAAAAATAAATCAGCTGGCCAAAGAACAGGAAAGAACAAAATTAACCAAGGATTCTTAATTGTTAATTTGAAGGACAAATTAACCAGAAAGCCTAATCATTATTATAAAAATAAATTATTGCGTTTGCACACAATGTTAATAATAATAATGGCAATAATAATATTATGTCGTTTGCTTTACTTAACTGAATTTCATCAGATTCATTCAGTGCTTTTTATTTTGGTCATCATTTCTATCTTCCCAACAACCCAGAGGTACATCAAGTAAAAACACTTTTGTAAAGAGCCAGTCACTTTTCACTATTAGAAAATCTCACAAGAATAATTAGTGGTACCCAAAGTTCTGGTTATCCGTGAATAATAATAATTTTGGCTGAGAATGGTACCTTTATATATCTCTTTTAAAGATGAAATTCAGAATAGTTTTATTCAGGAACTAGTATCTGCAGTCTAGGTTGGCCACTAACTGCTACGTAATTTCAATTTCCTCCAGGCATGACTAGGTATAAAAATATATTTACATGATTAATCCACAGTTAAAAATGACTTGCATTTGTGCATATTCATAGTACTTTGAATAATGTATATTTTAAATTGGACCTCACAAATCTTGTATTAAAGTAGGTAGAGAGTAGAGTCACCCTTTTTTTGATGAAATGAGTCACAGAGAAGTTAAATGACAAAGATAAAATCACAGGGTTGGAATGAACTTTGAAAAGTCATTTTTCAATAATCTCACCTTAACAGTGATCCCATTTCAAACAATGCATAAACAATTTATTTGTGGCTTATTTTACCGATGAACTGGTCAATTCTTCCCGGCCTAGAAAAAAATCTCCACTCTCCACATTCCTGTTTTCAATGGTCTCCTCTTCTAAATTTGTGAATAATCTCCAGTAGAAGGCACCAGGTGTGGGGATGGGTCACTTAATTTCAAGTTCTGACTGTCTTGTGGTTTTAGACAAGTCACTTAACCTCTCTGGGACAGATTCCTCATTTATAACAGGGAGGAAGTGGATTGTGTAATATCTAAGATCTTTTCAATTTTCATATTCTCTGATTCTCATAGTAAATACAAGCATACTCTTGTAATAAAAACACTGAATACTTTGCACTACAAATAAGTGTTTATGGACAAAAATTTAGTTCTACTGCTTGATTGCTTTAAGTTCATGGCTAGCTTCAAACTAAGGTTTCCTTACCCTCAAAATATATATATAACATCTCTCCATTTATATTAAGTGTATTCTTCCCCAGGGAAGATTGTATTCTTTAAATACTGTAGCATATTGGTTATTTCTCTTTTCTGGGATTTTTTGGGCTGTTATTCACTAGATGGGCTCCTGCCCAGTTTGGGTACTGTGCTGATTTTTAGATAAACAAAAATAAAAATAACCCCTTTCCTTGCAGGTAGTCAGAGTCTGGCAGAGAAGATAGCGCATAACAAATGCTTCAGTAGAATAGAGCAGTGCCAAAACTAGGGTGATACTCATCTCAGGCACAAATATATATGGGGACACCAAAACTTCAATAGTCAAGATGCATAATATCTAAGTCAATATTTTTTAACAACAAAAATTAATGTAAACATTTATGATGGACAGAATATACAAATTTTAAATAAATTAATAGGATCAGCAGTAATAATATATTCTTCTGCCTCAGGCTCCAAAATTACTCCGGTTAGCACTGATCTAGAGGTGGATAAAAGATACCCACAGCTTATTAACGTTATTGATGGAGAGGAACAAGAGTGATAGCAGAGAGTGCTTCATTAGACATGATCTTAAGATAAATTCTGTAGAATGATTTGGGGTTCTTATAGCCTCCATTCCCACTTCCGCAAACTAACAAACAAACAAACAAACAAACAAAAGCATAATTTTATCACTACCTGAGGGAGAATAGATGAAGATTTGGAAAGTCAAAGGGAACTCTAACTAGAAATTGTTAGTTCAGAGTGTTTGGAGGAAAGGGCGAACGCAGGAAAGTGAGAGTTGTTGATGTTGGAAAGACACAAAGGGCTTGGATTAGGGACAGTTTTGTGTAAATTACTTAAGGAATGGGATTTGATCAGGACTAGTGGCAATTTATTAAAAATCTTGAAGAATAATAGGATGAAAACTAACATTCTTATTTTTCTCTTTTAGAGAAATCACCTCATTATTGTGTAAACTATGACTGGAGGGTCACAAATCTAGAGGTAGTGAGTAGTAGAACAATTGAGATCACTTATTTTTCTTTTCTCTCTTAAACTTTGTCTTCTATTCCTTCTTTTTTTAACCACATTGACATCATTGTCATTTGTAAAAATGATATATGACTGTTAAAGATAGACATTGTAGAAATTAAAAAACAATCTCAAAATTCTACCACCAAGAAATTATAAATATTTTATGATATTTGGATACTTTTGTATAGAAGAGTAATTGCTTGGTTAAAAGACACAGTTTTATAAATGTAGAAGCCAATATAACATATGCTGCCATTAAATAATAAAAGAATTAAATTGACTTTTATCTCGAGATAAGAAAAATAGGAGGGTAAAACTGAAGAAATTATTGAAATTTAGATGGTGTTTCTTTAAAGAAAGAGATTTAGAGACTTGGTGCTTTTTATCCCAGGTTTCAGTCTTTATTTCAGGAAAATTTTCTGCAAGTATGTCTAAGTAATTTTTTTTTTTTAGAAATGCCAATTATATCAAATCCCTTTTGTCTCCATACAGTGGTCCCCAACTGTTTTGGCAAGGTGAACCAGTGAACGTGGGGGGATGGTTTTCAGATGAAACTGTCAGATCCTCAGGCATTAGTTGATTCTCATCAGGAGCTGATAACCTCGCATGCACTCCTGTGAGAATCTAATGGCGCCACTAATCTGACAGGAGGCAGAGCTCAGGCAGTAATGCTCAATGGACATCATTCACCTCCTATTGTGCCACGCAATTCCTAACAGCCTATGAATAAGTACTGGTCAGTGATCAAGGGATTGGGGACCCCTGCTCTATAACTATTTACAGTATTCCTTTTTTAAATATACTTTACATTCTGGGGTACAGGTGCAGAACATGCATGTTTGTTTTATAGGTATACACGTATCATGGTGGTTTGCTGCACTCATCAACCCATCATATACATTAGGTATTTCTCTCAATGCTATCCCTCCCCAAGCTTCCCACCCCACAACAGGCCCCAGTGTGTAATGTTCCCCTTCCTGTGTCACGGGTTCTTATTCTTCAACTCTCACTTATGAGTGAGAACATGTGGTGTTTGGTTTTCTGTTCTTGTGTTAGTATGCTGAGAATGATGGTTTCAGCTTTATCCATGTCCCTGCAAAGGATATGAACTTATCCTTTTTACGGCTGCACAGTATTCCATCCTGTATATGTGCCACATTTTCTTTATTCAGTCTATCATTGAAGGGCATTTGAGTTGGCTCCAAGTCTTTGCTATTGTGTACAGTGTTGCAATAAACATACATATGCATGTGTCTTTATAGAATGATTTATAATCCTTTGGGTACATATCCAGTAATGGGATTGCTGGGTCAAATGGTATTTCTGGTTCTAGATCCTTGAGGAGTTTTATGGAAAAATTTTAAGAGGAAATACAATACAATGGAAAAATCACAAGCTCTGGAACTAAAAGATCTGAGTTAATCTTATTAGTTGAGTCCCCACGAGACAATCACTTAATCTCCCTGAATATAATTTTTTTCTTACCTGTAAACTTATGTAATATTGTCATGACTATATTAATCTCACAGTGTTATTAGAGAAAATCAAAGAGAAAACATTTGTGAAACTACATTTTAACCTTAAGCTGCTCTGCAAATATTACTAATCATTGCCACTTCATATTTATACAGAAATTCCTAAAGTGTTGCTGAGAAGCCCTGGAGACACCCTTTGAGTTCTGCAACAACAAAACTGTTTTCATAACAGAAGTAAGCTGTTATTTGACTTTTTCACTCTTATTATCTAAAGTTACAGTGAAGTGTGCCAGAGGCTAAGGGGCATATGATATCATCATGCTGTCAGCTGATAGAATGCTGTGCTTGTGTACATTTGTATTTTCCAGAATTTTCTAAAGTAAATCTTTGAGGTGCTCCATAAATTTTAAGAATGTAAAAGACTTCTGATATCAAAAGTTTAGGAACCCTTTTTTAATATCAGTTTAGAGCTCCTTTTGTACTTTATAAACAAATAATGCACAGATTGTCTGCTCCTTTGGTAAATACATGCGAAGATTAGAGAGGCAGAGAGAAACATCTTTGAATGATATACATTTGTAAACTTATCAATTTAAAAATAATAAGGAGGCCGGGTGTGGTGGTTCATGCCTGTAATCCTAGCACTTTGGAAAGCCAAAGAGGGTGAATTACTTGAGCCAAGGAAGGTGAATCACTTGAGCCCAGGCGTTTGAGACCAGTCTGGGAAACATGGTAACACCCCATCTCTACATGAAATAGGGAAATTGGTTGGGCGTGGGGGCACATGCCTATAGTCCCAGCTGTTCAGCAGGCTGAGGTAAGAGGATGACCAGAGCCCAGGGAGATTGAGGCTGCAGCGTGCCGTGATCATACCACTGCACTCCAATCTGACTAACAAGAGTGAGACTCTGTCTCAGAAAAATAAATAAATAAAAATAAAAAAATAAGAATGGTAAGGAAAAACACTGTAAATCCACTTATATCAATTAAGGTGCTTACTGAACACGTTTTATATGTTTAGCACGTTGTTATAAGACACACACACACACAAAATCCAACGTACTTCCTGCTCAAAATACCTTGAAGCAATTAGTGAATAAAAGAGCATTTTTATGGCAATATGAATATTGACTAAAATGCTGAGTTATTTTATGTTGTAAAATTAATATATTACATAAATATTAAATTGTACTAATTTTGTGGCACAGACCAAAAGTAAAAAGAACTAGCATAGGAATAGATCTATGACAGTGTGTATAAGAGGCATAAGAAAAATGGCATCATACAACTTCTGCTTGGTTCTAAAAACAACATTAATTAAAGTCATGATAATGTAAATAATGACAATGACTTTAATTAAAATGAGATCGAAGTTGTTTGATGGAAACAAGACTAAGGAAGTCACCCTGTTCATTGTAATATAGGCCATGAGTATCGTTGGGCCTCATATACTATGTTCATGTATTTCATGGCTAAAAGTAAAACCTGTTTCTAAAAATTAGGCCTCCATATTTTGTTTGATAGTGAAACAGCCTACCAAAACCTCAAATGCAACAGCACAGCTGCTTGCAAATGGCCCTCGACCATTTGAACCTCTGATCTATCCAGATAAAATTCTGCTTAGGCCTTGCGCCAGAAACTAAGAAAGCAAGCAGTTCTGGATTTGAACAGAAACAGAGTTGAAGGCCAGCATGCAGAACAAATCTAGATCTGGGATGGAAAACAGGGCCAAAGTAGAATGGAGGCAGGAATCAAGAGCTGCAGCTGGGTGCGGTGGCTCACACCTGTAATTCCAGCACTTCGGGAGGCCGAGGCAGGAAGATTACTAGGTCAGGAGAGTGAAATCATCCTGGCCAACATGGTGAAACCCCGTCTCTTCTGAAATACAAAAAAATTAACCAGGCATGGGGGCACATGCCTGTAGTCCCAGCTACTCAGGAAGCTGAGGTAGCGGAATTGCTTGAACCTGGGAGGTGGAGGTTACAGTGAGCCGAGATCATGCCACTGCACTCCAGCCTGGGGACAGAGCAGAGCAAGATTTCATCTCAAAAAAAAAAAAAAAAAAAAAAAAAAAAAAAAATTTGGTTTGAAACAACGACCAAAAAAAACAAAACCAAAAAATTTAAAAAAAAAAAAACATGAATAAAAAAAAAAATGGCAAAA
>CAUYLG010043924.1:0-62605 GCA_963573385.1 Cacajao melanocephalus
GGGGGGGGGTTTTGTTGAAAAAAAAAAAAATAATAAATATAAAAAAAAAAAAAAAAAAAAAAAAAAAAAAAAAAAAAAAAAAAAAAAAAAAAAAAAAACAAACACAAAAAAAAAAAAAAAAAAAAAAAAAAAAAAAAAAAAAAAAAAAAAAAAGCTTATCTTCACAATTTCATTTAAATCTCATTGGCCAAAACTGGTTCCATTGCTGCACAAGAAGTCTTTACTTCCACTGTGAAACCTTTAAATACTTTAGAAAGGAGAGACATATCTATTCCCTCCTATTCTGTCAGTGGTCTTTTATTTTTAATATCATAGGCATTTTCCCATAGTATAAGAGAAAAACTTTGCCAGATGATGTGAGAAAGGTTATAATAATTCTGACTTTACCTATTCTGAAAATAAAAATTGCTGTAGTTTCTAGCACAATATTTTGTGTATTTCACATACATCAAAAAGAAAATGTGGTTACGTGTTTTAGTATAGCTTGTCTATTTTAAACAAAATTATAATGAAGACAAATAGCAATCTAATTTATATACAGCAGGGGCTGGGTGTGGTGGCTCATGCCTGTAATCCCAGCACTTTGGGAAGACAAGGCAAGACCCTGTTGCTACAAAAACTAAAATTAAAAAATTAGCCAGTCACGGTGGCATGTGCCTGTAGTCCCAGCTACTTAGGAGGCTGAGGTAGGAGGATCACCTGAGCCTATGAGTTCAGAATTCAGTGAGCTATAATCTCACCACTACACTCCTGCCTGAGAAACAGAGTTGGACTCTGTCTCTTTTAAAAAAAAAAAAATTAAAAATTTATATACAGCAGTAAGGTTTACATTTTGCTTCCATGTGTGCATATTTTGCTGCAAGCTGATAACTTATAGATGATAACAGAACTTTGTAGTTGAAGAGACCCTGAAATTTATTTTTCCATTTCCTAATATCACATTTCATCAAATATAAGATGGCATTAATTGTAAGATGCCTTGTTATATTGTGTACCACTGAAAGAAAATAAATGTCAACTGAATATGATATGCCCTCAACTGTAAGACACATCTCAATTTGAAAGACATCAAAATGTGAAAATGGTACATGTGGAATTGATAAAATATTATTACTTACTATCGTACCATTTCTTCTTTCTCAGATAAAAGCCATGTTGTCATTTCTTCTATAATAACATAACGAGGCATACACATTGGACAAAACACATAAACTGAAATCTTACATAAGTCCTTTTAAGCTATAGATGCAGTGAGTACTTTGCCAATTGGACAGGGTTTTTAAAATCTTACATTGTCTTGTTTTAGTTATATTTATTAAATGGGGGAAATTCATTATATTAAAATGAATAAAAATTAACTGGATCTCAATTAAATAGAAGTATTAGCAACTTAGTGTGGGGGAAGAGAAAAAAGACAGAAACTGCCTTCTTGTACAAAAAGATAGGTAATAGGATTTTTGTTTGGAAAGATAAACATTACTACCTTGGGATCAGATTATATTTAAGCTAATTTGTGTTTTCTATGAGCTCTACCTGTAATGAAAGTAATTAAACTAGATGTATCCTATGATTGTTTTGAGGCACTCATTAATATCCTTGGGTGTAAAAAATAAATTCACTCATGGTTTCTATACTAGATTTGGCATTGTAGGAAAGTGGAGGCTGTGAAGGGGGCAAGCTGTAAAAGACTTAGCCAAAAGGATTAATCTTCTAAACTGAAGAAGTATTTCATGGAACAGTCATCTACCCAAATATTTTTGTAGGTCAAGTTTTTATTCCTGCAGGAAGAAAGACTTGGGAGAGTAATTGCCCAGCCAAAGTGGAAATTACGCTATGTAAAATGTTAGTTTGTTACTAACAAATTTTAGTTTATTACCAAAAGCTGAAAAGCAGATAAGGCAAGCAAAACAAGCCCCACTGATGTATGACATTGCTGTGCTGGGAAAAGCTTCACAATGCTGCAGGCTGCACACTCTCCCAAGCTTAGCCTCAGTGCTAGTGAGCTGCCTCTTTCCACATAACAGCCATCAAGCTGCCAGAGTTATCAAAATCCCAATGTGCTATCTTAGTAATTCTGCATAAATAACTCTTTGAACACCAAATCAGAGCTGAACAGAGAAAACAGCCAGGGCCTAATGCTTCTGTACCAACCAAGTGCAAAATAGCATCAACAACATACGCCTTGGCATCACAGTATAGTACAATATAATCATAAAATGTAGTGTATGTTGAATTCAACAGCACTCTTAAGACTGAAAAAGGATAGCTTTAAAACCTGAACCATGTGCAACAAACTGCTGCCTTTCTGATGTTGAAAGTAACATTTGGCTTATCCAGAAGTTGAGGCTGGAAAATCAGTCTAGTGAGAGCATCAGTTATCTCTCCAGACAGTAAGCATAACTCTTGTAATTTATTTTGCAGTTTTGGAAATCCCATTTCTACTTCCAAATGCATATCCTAGAAAATGGCAAGACAATCCTGTAGCATTGCTACACCACAAAATATAGCCCTTTTATGAAATTTTAAAGCCAACTACAGAGGCAAATTGAAAACAGGTTGTTTTTAAAAAGTAAGTAGGGAGCTTCCAAATGTCTAAACATTTATTCTCTTGAGAGAAATTATAGAGGTATACTGAGGCCCTTGGTCTAGAAATCTGTGAAGCAACTTCACGTTGACTCTAAGTAAATTAGGAAGTCTTAAGCCCTGTGAACTCAGATTATGCCTACTCTTATTTTGAAATGGAGTTCTCATTTCCATTATTAGTTTATGTACTTAACACATTGTACATTGGTAGGACTTTCTATACATATTCTATGAGTAAATGATCATTATAAAGTCAAACATGTAACATATGAACATGTTCTGCATTTATATAGCATTCATTAACTGATTTCATCAGTGAAGCAAATAAAACTTCACAAGTTGACACATTGGTCTAGGTGGGATGGCTCACACCTGTAATCCCAACACTTTGGGAAGCTGAGGTAGGTGGATCACCTGAGCCCAAGAGTTCAAGACCAGCCTGGGCAACATGGCAAAACCCCATCTCTATGAAAACTGAAAAAATGGCCAGGCATGGTGGCTCAGGCCTATAGTCCTGGCTGCTCAGGAGGCTGAAGTAGGAGGATTACTTGAGCCTGGGAGGTTGAGGATGCAGTGACCCGAGATCATGCCACTGCACTCCAGCCTGGGCAACAGAGTAAGATGTGGTCTCAAAAAAATAAATAAGTAAAATAAAGTGATATATTGATGTGCAAAATCATAGACTTTTAGGTTTATAAAGAGTCCAACCTCCTCAATTTACATTTGAAGAAACTGAAAATTAGACAGGCAACTGCTGCCCTAAGTCAAAGATAGGGTCCAGGCTGGTACCAACATCTTCTGTCCCTAAGGCCAGTATTTCTACCGTGACCCACTGACATTATAAGCCTTCACAATGATTAGAAACAAAACTAAACCGCTATATAAGTTACAAATCACTATATGTCAAAGGACTTTAATACAAGTAAATGTAGACAGTTATGGCCAGCTGAGGGTAGTATTTGGGAAGACAGAAGCTACAATACAAAAATATTTACTAAACTTCCTATGTGATGACAGTTCTTCATTTGGTCTTTACAGAATTTTGAAGGAGATACACATTACTCTTCATAGCTTACAGATAATGTAACTAAGACTCAAAAGCCTCCACAGCAGAAGTTCATCTGAAAACCTTTTAATCTATAACCCAGGCAAACACCTCTGGGCTATTCCTATAGGCAAGCCTACTCATCATTTTCAGCTCCTACAAGAAAGACATAGGATATGTTGGGCCTAGAGCAAGATGGTCATTTCTTTTACGCTGTGTGAATTGCCCTCTTTTGTTGAAAGCAGGAATCTGTAATAGAATCACTGAAGGAGTCGTGTGGGTGTTTTGTGTGAAGGAGAGAAAGTGGAGTGAGCACTCGGCAGTGGATCAGTGACACTCTTGTTCATTAGTTTCTAAAAAGAGATTTCCACACTATTGTGATCTTTCCTTTATCTCCCTTTTGCCTTTTTTTGTCTTTTCTTTTCTTTTTTCAACCAAATGCTAGGTCTAACATTCACTTGGTTTCCTCCTCCTCTGCATGTGACTCTCCCATATCATTTCCACAAGGTACTGGATTTATCGGCATCAGCCCTGTTTTCAAAACTTATTTGTTGACCACATGGTTAGGCCAATTAAGAGGTATATGGAAATCATCAAATGGATTTCCCCTCTTTCATTATGCAGAAACTGATTTCCAGACAGGTAATACAGCCAGTCAGAGACAAAACTGGGACTTGAGGCAAAGTTCCACCTCAAATTGAATACTCTTCTCACTGTACAACATACTTGGTTGCATAGTTGGCCCAAAAAAAAAATTAGTGTACATCACTGGTTTGGGCCAAGTATATTACTTACTTCAAGCCAATATCATCTTCTTCATTTTTAATGACAAAATTGGGGAATCAAGAGACAGAAATCAACGTAGGCTAGTAGAAAGACTACACAGGCTTCATAACTAGACAGATCTAAATTTGATTTTAGCTCCTTCATTTACTAGCTACATTCACTTGGGCAGGTTGCTCAACTTTTCCAACCTGGTTGCTACCTGAGAGTTCTAAGAATTACATGCACTGAAATATATAAAGTGTCTAATGTATAGTAGATGCTCAATAAGTATTGGTTTCCCTTAATTCCCATCTGCCAAGAAAGAGGTATTCCATTTCTAGCAAATTCCTTTAGTTATTTGGGTCTCAGTTTCCTCAATTATAAAATGTGAAGAAACCGAAGGAATTCCAAATTCCCTCTCAGCTCATCAAGAATTAATTATTTAAAGGAATTTTAAAGAAAGTCGCCTTCTTTTAAATTCAACAAACACTTAATTACCTGCTACCTATCCTAGGCACTCAACAATTCCAGTCACCACCAGAGAGGTATCTATGCATTCAACAAAATGGGATCCAATTCCATAGCACTTCAAGTTCCACAAAGAAAAATCATTATGCAAACAAAAGAACCCTAGCTTTAAGGTAAATGCTACAAGGATATGACAAACCTAATGTTAAAAGTAAAAATATTTTCAGGGTATATCTTAAACTTACTCTCTCTTTCTTACTAGGATGGAAAATGAGAATGAAGTGTTTATACTATAGATACATAACAAAAGACTCAAGAAATAATTAAGAGAAATGAGTGCCACTTTTTCAAAGACAGAAAATGAGAAATACACTTCTCTTCCCATATGTATCTTATGCTAGGTCTTAAATTTTAAGATACTTGTGTCATTCTAAAACACAGGGGAATAGAACTTATTCTGAGAGATTGTTTTACAGTAATAAACAGCAGTATAAGAAGATATTTTTATATTGAACTTCTTATAAAAAGTTCTACATATTACTTTTAAAGTTGATGTTTTGGATTTATATTATCTAAAAATAAAATATATTTAATTTATATTAATGTAAATGCCTGAATCTTGTAAACAAGACCTGTGAAAATATTAACTAATCTTAACTACAAAGTTTTTTCTCCTTTTCTCTTTCATAAGTAAACCATTGTCAATGGATTTTCTGTTATACAGAAAGCTTTTTGCAAATAACACTTCGCATGTTCAAAAGACTATTTAAAATCATGATCAGGGCTCCAAATCTGGTTTCCCAAATACTCATTTGAGGTTTACCCTGTTACCATACCTGTCAAATATTCACCTCTATTATAGAATTTTAGAATGCATATCTTAGACAATAAAATATTATTTAAAAATTCCTTTTGTGAGTATGAAGATACACAGAAAGGGCCCATTTAAATATTGTCTCAACATGTGAAATTAACAATATAATCATTTTTTAAAGTAATAGCTGTTTTCTATGGGGTAATTTTTTTTTTTTGCCCTAAATGATGATATAGAATAAAGTATGTCCCCAACACAGTTTGAATACAGAGGTCCAGAGAGCCACAGATATCTGCTTTAGGTATGTATTTATCAAATAAGATAAACCAGAGGCAGAAGGCCTGGATCCCATTTCTGTTGTTGCCACAAACTTGATACATGATTTTTGGACAAGTCACTTCGCCTTTATAGTTCCGTTTCTTCATCTATGAAACAACAGGTGGAACTATTTGATGCCTGTAAGATTTTCTTTTGGTTTCTATAATTAACATCTGTGTGGATCCTCAATACAGCATTTGAAGGGCACAAGACATGGGGCCGAAGTACTCACAGGAGAGCACTTACTTTGTGATGCTGAGACCAGCCAGCTTCTGTAAAAAGCCAGTCACTAAATGGCTGGCTTTGTGCCTTGGCTGAAGATTATCATCTTTGCCTATGAAGGCACTTAAAGAAACAAACTATATTCTAAACAGATTTAAAAGAAACAGGGAGTGTCTGAGCCCTCCTAACCTGAGACCCTTCATGTCCTTAGCCTTTCAACTTGGCTGGCAGAAGGCACTGAGTTTATTTAGGCAACCTATGCTTTCTGATCCATATGATTAAGAGAGATAATTCTGAAAATTAGTGGTTTTCATCCTCAGTTCCACAGTAGCCCTTGAAAATACATGTATTTTACACAGTAACTATATTGTTTATGGCAACCCCTAGGACACCTTCATAGAAGAAAGTTTGGAATAATGGTACATATGGTATGAAGTATGAAGTGGGCTTAAATCCTGTCCCTGCTATTTTACTTCTGTGCAATCTTAGGCAAGAAGCTTAACCCCCCCTGGGCTTCAGATTCTTTTTCTGTAAAATAGAGAAAATAATAAAACATAACTCATAAGGTTGTCGTAAGGGCTAATCAAGACAATGCATGCAAAGCAGTTAGCACAGAGCCTAACATAAAGTGGATGTTAGATGGAATAGATAGATGGATCCTGGGACTTGGGGCTCCCTAAAAAGATTCATTTAAAGGCTACAAACAGTTTTCTGGCAGTGAATAGCATCTGCTGGTCTTTCCTCTTCTGAGCAAACAGCATGGCAAAGATTCAAAGCTGGGCTCAGCTCTTACTAATAGGATCCTGCAGGAATTAGAAGGAAATGAGATTATCTCAAAAGTAGAAAAGAGTTAGTCTGGTTTAAGACAAGACCTTTAAAAGAGATATAAACACATACACAGACACCCACACACACATTTAATATAGTCATACAGAATCAGACAAAGGGGATTATTATCCCTTATGCCTTCTCAAGTGTTGCCAACATTAAAAGCTGCAGAACTTGATAACTGGATGGTTCCCTGGAGACTGTCTAGTTCAACTCCCTCACTGGACAGATAAGTAGCTGAGGCCCAGAGAGGTCAAGCAACTTGCTTGAGGTCATTCAGCAGTAAATGGCAGTGCAAAAATAAGCCTTCTGACCTTTCCCACTTGCCCACCCAGTACCTGATCTGGCATCTTTCAGCAGGCCAGCATCCTGTCTTGCTGTGCCAGGGCATTTAAAAAATAAATAATCCACACACAAAGGTTTCTCGCTCCTGCCCAGGTTCTCAAAAAATACAAAAGCAACTTCAGCTCCCAAGACCCTCTTTCCAGAGCCTCCCCTCATGGGACTAAGGGAAGATCTCACTCCATCTTGGGCCGTCTCCCAAACCCTCTCTGTGTGTCTATTCTTTCTCTTCCTTCCTCACAACCACTCTTAAAGGTTGCTTCTAGAAATTCCTCACCTCAAAGGTCAGACACTTCCCCAGGCAGAAGTTAAAACCTGTTAATTTGCAAATTCTCTGCTTCCCTCAAATGCTATACTTTGAGACAGGAAATACAGACCCGCTTAAGTTTCCTCCAGCCTCCTTGAGTGAATTCAGTCACAACTGATGCCTCCCTCCAGAATATAACTAGGTCCATTTATAAAGCATGTGAGTGTGTGAAGGACTGGAGAACCCTTAGGTATGCCTAACACAGGGAAGAGGAGGAAAAGGCCACCAAGGAAGGAAAGATCAATAGGAGGGAGAGGGGAAACGGGTAGAAGGAACAGCACCCTGACCAAATTGCAAAGTCTGGATGCCGGAGACAGCTAGCTGCTGGGACTGACTCACTGCTGAGGGGCCGGAACTGCGAGGAGATGGCACAGTTTTAATTATAAGCTCTGACTAACAACAGACCAGTGCCCCCAACTGCACACGTAGGAAGCAGGCAGAGGCTACCCCAGAGTGCCAGAAACAAGGAACTCTCTGTTCCTCCCGCTCCCTTTTAGCCTCTGCTCTGAGGCTTGCCACTCCGTGGATACACCCGGAGCTCGCCAAGTTGTCGCATCGCCCCCAGTGGGGAACGCTCCTCCTTGCTCTCCTGACAGTTAGAGGGAAGCACCGAGCAGCGGGGGTGTCTCCGTCCTACCAAGAGCTGCCGGTCCCTCGTCCCCGTAAGGGGAAACTGGTCGGAGAGAATGAATGGCTTTCGCTGAGCTCCTGAAGCTGACGGGCGTGGGGCGCTTCTCGCCCCTAAGCAGCGCGCCCGCGTGGGGCGTCCCTCAGCCCGGGTCTCTGCTCTGAGGGTGAGAAGCGTACGTGTCACAGCCAAAGGTTCCTTCCCCACACGTGCACCCACCCGCAAGACCGGAAGGAAGGCTTCGCTCTTGCCTTTCCCCTACTCCCTACCTGAATTCCGGGACCAGGTTAGGCTGCAACGCGTAGAAGGCAGCAGAAAGAGTAACCAGCCACCCCGGCTTGTAACTTCCGTTCTCGCACTCCAGATAAGGCGGAGACCACTTGACGTGGCTCTTGTCCCCGCCGAGCCCGTCCCTGCGCCGCCAGCTGTGGCCCAGGCCCCGGGGACCCTGATTGGGGCCGCGGCGGTGTAAGTGGGGCCTCCACTTGCGCCGGAGGCCGTGGAACCACTCCGTCTCCAGGGTGGCATTGGCCAGGTGAGGTGCGGAGGAGGACAGGTCTTGGAGCAGGATTCGGCTCTCTTCGCGCGTGGCCTGGAGGAAGACCTGTGGGGCTGGCGCGGACAGCGACTCGGTGCTGAAGGTGATGGCCGCCCGGGAGATGCTGGGATCGCCCTCCAGGAGGCTCCGCACCAGCGCCTGGTACCACTCCAGGTCGTCCTGCAAGTTCTGCTCCCGCGACTTATTGCTCTGCAGCATCATGTTGAGGAAGTTGGTGGCGTGTGTCAGTGTGTCCAGCGCCCCGTGCAAGGAAGGATGCGCGTTGGCCAGGGCTGGCCACTTCCCCGGCAGGCCGGCCAACTCGTAGCGGCCGGAGCAGTTGGCTCGCTTCAGCTGGTGGGAGTCCCCGGTGTAGAGGTAAGAGACCACGTCCATGGGCACCTCCTCGGCGAGTTTCTGCGCCAAGATGGTGCCATCGGTGGAGCGGCTCCAGGGAGCCGAGGGGTCCGAGGCAGAGGCTCGAGCCGGCTGCTGGGCGTGTGGCTTCCCCCTTGGGGTCCTCTCTCGAGGGGAATCTGGCCGTCCCTGGGGGTCACGGCTGGCGCCAACAGCTCCCAATCCCAGTTGAGCGAGCAGGAGGCAGAGGAGTAAGGGGTAAGCCATGGCTCCCATCTGCCTCGCAGAGACGAGAGGAGGGAACGGGGGGAATCACTTTTTAAATTTGGATCTTCAATTTCTCAACAGTCAGACTTTTACGAGGAGTCCTCCCCCTTCCCAGATGGCACCCAGTCCAAAGGACTTGAAAATAAGAATGTTTCGAGATTGGCCCCGGGTGGCAGAGCTACCGTCGCAGAAATCAAGTCACCTGTGGCAGCGCTGGCCGTGCCCGCTGCGCGAGGGGCCGGCTGGGGATTACGCACCTCGTAACCTGGAGCCGAGCGGGTTACATGGCCTCGCGCTCCCGGCGGCTGGAATCAGCCCACGTCCGTCTCTCGGCCCGGCCGCCGCCACCGCCGCTCTCATTGAGGCGCGTTCAAGAGCTGCTGCTGCTGCTGCCGCCGCGGCCGCCGAAGACGCTGCTCCATAGTCTCACCCGCCGCAGGTCGTTCCCGCCTCCCGACTCTGACTCCTCCTCGACCGCTTCGCCAGGGGGCGCGGGGCGCGCGCCCAGACCTGCACCGCGAGCGCAGCCGCGAGTCCCGAGGAGCGAAGACGTCCTTTAAGACGTTCGTGTCTCCGGAGTCGGGAAGGCCTGGCGGCTGGTTAATTGCAGCCTTTAGGTTTCGCCGCAAACCACACTCCAGCCGCTCTCCCTGGTCTGGGTAGGAAAGCCAGTTTAAAGAGGCAGCTTGGCCGCAACCAAACCCTTGCAGGGCGGCTGCAAGTCGTCTTGTCCCCTGTTTGGTCGGCTCCTCTGTCAATCAGCCGACTGCCATTTGTGGGGCCGGGGCGGGAGCTGTCCAGTGCTGAACCCGAGGCAGCCCGGGGGCGGCGGGGGCGCGGGAGGCAGCCTGCCGAATCCTCGCACCCACTCGCGTTCCGGATGACTCGGAAACCTGCGGGGATGGCGTGGGGTGGGCGGGAGAGCGGGGAGACGCAGAGATTTGGTGGCTCAGAGCAAAGGAAACTTGGACGTACTGAGGAGGAGGGTGTTGGCGTCTTGGCTGCTTAGTTAAATCAGCCTTTTGCCTGGAAAAGAGGAAGAGGGAATAGTTTTCATTTCTGGCTGAAATCGAAGAGGAGGGACATAGGATGGAGACGTGTCCCCCTGAGCACCTGCTCATTTTAGGCAAATTATCAAATCCTCTTCCTTGTCAGTTAAAGAAATATTAAAACCTACTTGCCTAGGCTGATCTTAGCTGAGGGAGTAATGGAGACATCTACCAGCTGTGCTTTAAGGAGGAAAAAAAAAAAAGTCATATTTAAGGAATCTTTGCTTGGGGACCAGAATGGAGGGGAACCTGTGAAAATGTATGCAAACAAAGATGTGCAAGGGAGAGAGCAAGGGGCAGGACTCGTGAACTGCGGGAAAATGAGAAAGAGCCTGTGTGAGAAGGGAAATCATCCTGACGGAGACTTCCTGGAATTGAGAAAAAAAAAAAAAAAAAAAAACTAAGACTTCTAGTTAGCTAAAGGTTGGGATATCCCAGCAGAAGAAAGAAGAGCTGAAAAAGTATGCCAACCCCCCCCCCAAATTATTGGTAGATTTCTTAACACAGTCTAATTGTGGGTTTTGACGCTTATTAGGGAGGGAATTTAAGTGTCTTCTGACGCTCCAGAAGTAGACTAGAACCAGATATGTAGTGTTTTGCGCAGCTAGCTCCACTTCACATATGCACCTCTATTTTCAAATTCCCCAAGAAAGACACAAATAGAAAATCTCCAATTTACTTTAATTCCCATCTAACAAAAATGTGTCTCATGGCATTCTAAGCAGGCGCTGCTTAGATTCACTGTACTTTTCATGCCATTCTTCCTATTGAGAAAATACTTAAGGACTGGAATGTAGCTCCAAAAGAGCAAAAATCTTTGTCTGCATTAATCACGGAGGTACCTTGAGCACCCAGAATACTACCTGGCACATAATTAAATCACTAAATAGTTGCTAAATTAGTGAATGAACAGGAAGATCATGATGAAGCTAATTTAAAAATCCATCTCATCACCCAAGAAGAGAAGTCTGCCTGACATGCCAGTGATGAAGGTTTTTGGAAGAAGACACAGCAACCAATTTTTCAAACTGCAGTCGTTGGTCTCCAAGTGAGTTTTTATAGCTATGCAAAGAGTGGTTATTAGATTTGTATTTACATACAAGTAGATTTCATGTTCATATCTGACTTTTTGTTTAAATTTTGCTTTGCAGTGTATGCTCCTATGCTAAGTAAAGGTCATCCCAGTTTAGTGCTCTGCCACAGTGTAGGTGGCAATAATAACAGAAACGGTTTCTGCTTGTTTAATGTATCAAAGTATACACTATGGTTTTCCATTTACTTAACCATGTAAAGGCCGAAATATAATTTCCTCATTCATTGATCTTTTTAGAAAACCGACATAACTTAACAATTCTTTAAAATTCTCTAGTATCTAACTTAAAAAAGACACAATTTTATTAGTAGATCCTTCTATAAGTAATCCAATGAACTAAGCACATCAAAAGACCTGGATTCTGGTTCTAGCTTTATTTTATAGGAAGATATGTGACCACTGGCAAGACATTTAAAATTTCTGTGCCTTAGGACACAAACTGTGTGTGGGCCTTGGGATTTTACATTGAGGTTGTACGGGGAAGCAGCTGAGCTACTCTCCCAGGGTACCAATCCTTTCCCAAGTGCACACCTGATGAGGAAGATGCAGACTATGAGAGACTCTTGTAATTCTAGCATTCCTTTCAAAGGATCCCCTTCAACCTACATTGCTAAACAACTAGTTTTGCTATGGATGAGCTAGTTGGAACTCCGATGAGCTAGTTGGATCTAGAACAGCACTGCCAAGAGAAATATAATGTGAACCAGAATGGAATCCCTATAAATAATTTTAAATGTTCAAATACAACATTAAGATAGTAAAAAGAGTGAAATTAATTTTAATAATATATTTTATGTAACCCAATATATCTAAATTGTTATTTCAATAAGTAAACAATGTAAAATTATTAATAAAATATTTTACATTTTTTACACTAAGTTTTCAAAATCTGATGTGTATTTTACACTCACACCATATGGCACTTCACACTAGCCACATTTCAAGTGCTCACTAGCCACCAGTGTTCAGAGGCTACCCTAGAGTGCAAGCTCTAGAAGTCAGTCCATTGTGGTCCAGGGTGCTAAGAAACCTCAGTCTGTGCAAGATAAGGCACAAAGTTCCAAATGCTCTAGGAGTTCTGGTCCATTTAACTGGTCTGGAATCAAGGTAACTGAGTAGGTAGAAAATCCTATGTCTATGTTAGTGTCCATCAATAAAGAAAATAATCCAAAAGAGGTTCTTTTAAGGAATCAAGGTTTAATGCACACACACTCCTCAAAGCAGACTACAAAATTCTACACCATCTTGCATAAGACATATTCATTCATTGAAACAATGTTCATTGAGCCTTTACTATGTATCAGGCACTGTGGTTGGTAGTGTGACAAAATAGGCGCATCATCTGCCTATGTGGCTCTTATAGCCAAGTGGGGAGAGTGGGGGCGGGGGAGAGAGAGAGAGAAAAAAGCAAACAAATAAATAAGACAATAGCATGTTGTTATAAGTACCATGAAGAATTAAACACTGCAAAGTAATAAAGAGTGCAAGGTATGGAAGCAGAGAACATATATAAAGAGATAAAGGAAAGAAAGACTATGAGGAGGTGACAATTGAGCTGAAATCCAAAGAATGAGGAGTAACTGCCTAGGTAGTAGGTAATAGTAAACCAGGTAAGTGTAAGACAGAAAGAAACCTACCTTAAGTAAAGGGAATAGTGAATGGATGCACTAAGAATACAAATACTACATCCTTAGCAGGAAAGGTAAGTGGAAAAAAAATAAATGCAATAGGGTCATATGTAATAAGAATAGCACAAACAATTGACACAGAAGGAAAATCATTTCATAAGATAATCAAGACAGGAAGTTAGGGTTGGGATGACTATCTCCCTCCCCCAGTTATATAAATACTTTGTAGATAGAGATAAATATCCCTATGCATGCCTCAAAATTAAGAACTAAGTTGTCTAAATAAATATTTATATTGTGTAGAAGCTTTATTGTATTTTAATAGAACAATGGGTACCTTTGACCTATGACCCTGGATGGGTAAGCCCAAGTGGTTTCTCAACACAGCCTGAAAAGTCAATCTAATTGCTTTAGAGCAACTAAATTTGCACTGATGAAAAAGCAGTATGTAATGGAGTATGGGTTCTTAGTTGTCTATGATTGATTTATCATTATTATAAAAAGGAAGATGTGACATTAACATATCTTTAAATAAAATAAAAGTCACAATAAAATAAAAGTCGAGATCATATTTTATGTGAGCAGTATAGGTTGAGTTATAAAAAATATTTAAATGCAGCTTTAAATCATTCAAATAAGCAAGGATTAAGACTATAGACGTGGTGAAAGGGCACTGGATTGGCCATCGAGAGACCCAGCTGTAATTGGTTCTACCATTTTCTAATCATGTGACTCTTGACAATTTCCTCAACCTCCTTGAACCCTTTTTCTGCATCTATAAAATAAGTGCTCTGTGTCAGATACACAATCCACAACCAGAATAATTACAGCTTATTGTGAATCATGGTCTATGTATATTTACCAGGAACTCATTATTCCTATTCCTCTCAGATTTATAAGGTAAAGGTTATTTTTAGATTAAATAATAATAGATCTCAGTAAACAAAGTAGCACAACTCCGGTCAAATTTCTGATAAGGTAAATAAAACTACAGACAATATAGTTTTTTTTAATATAACACAAATTCAGAAACCCTGTTCTTATTCCTGAGACGACTGAGACTCTGGCCTTCTCTAAGCATATCTTACTCCTGTGTCTCATGTGCTCATTTTCAAAATGAAGATAATAGTCTGTTGTCCAAGAGTAATGGTTTTGAAATTTCAAGATGCAGAAGTATCACTAGAGAATTTGAATTTGTGATCTGGGTGAGACTTTAGACTCTGCATTCTCAGGTGATTCTGATACAAATGATCTGTGGAGCACATGCTGAGAAATACTGCCTTGAGCCAACGAAAAGAACTCTAAGATATCAAGAGAAAATTGTTTTGTTTTTTGGGTTTTTTTGTTTGTTTTGTTTCCTTGTAAACACAAAGTCTTTCTATCAATTGTAAAGTGTAGCCTGTGAAAAATAAAACCAGTAAAAATTATTATTATTACATTTATATAGCACTTACAGTGGCCAGGCATTATTCTAAGGATTTTACATACTTTAGTTCATTTAATCTTTATTATAACACTGCGAGTTTGATACTGTTTCCATTTTACAGATGGGAAGCAAACAACCAAAAAATAAATTGTCCTAAGTAATTCAGCCATCTGGCTTCAGATATCATGCTCATAACAATTAGACCACTGACTCTCGAATGTTAATATATATATTGGATTCATCTGGAGAGGTTCAGTCAACGCACAGATTAGTGCCCCTACTCCCAAAATTGCTGATTCAGTAAGTCTGGAATAGGACCTGAGAATCTACATTCTTAACACATTTCCAGTAAAGCTAATACTGCTGGTCCAGGGATTACACTTTGAGAACCACTGCCCTGTACCATGTTTTTTTTTACCATTATAATCTGTTGCCTCTATATGCTTACACATTTCCATGTATCTTACATGGAAAAAGGAGAACGTCAACATGAATAAATGAAAAGATGCCTAAAATCTGCTTTAAAAAAATCTCTCTAGTTTGTCTATTTCCAACTTAGAAAGCTTACCCAAGATATTTATGTTTTTCACTTAGCAATTTATTCTCATCTGCCTCCAGTTTACCCTTAAAACTCTTACTCCCTGTCAGCATCACTTCTAACAACACTCCAACTCTTTCTATAGTCATTTCCTCTGCTTTTCACTATGAAGACGTGACTTAGGCTATGCCTGCATTCTCAATGAAACGTTTTGTTGTTGTTGTTGTTGTTGTTTTAAGTACTACTAAACACAGTATCATCTCCATAGTCACCAGGGCTTTGACCCAAATTGCTAGTTTACTCCATCTTCTCCCCCCATCACACAAAAGTGATTTGTAAACCCAAAGACATCTCAAGAACTTTCCAACCACAAAGGAAGAAAACACTAGAAGATGGTATTTAAGTAAGAAAATCCTGAATGTGCTAAGGCGAAGCATTTACCTAAATGACTTTTCATATCATCGACCTGACATGCAATGCAGTTAAGGGCCAATATACCATTTACTAAAACTCATAACAAATTATGGACAGCCCAGCTCCATTCAATCCAAAGATTGACTCCCTTTCTCATCAAGAAATAAAAGCAACCAAAACCTCAAAACAAAACTTACTTTTAAAGAAATTGATATTGTGGATAGGAAAAGAAATGGATTATTTTTTCTTTGCTCAATTTTGCCTCCTTCCCTTACTGGAGGGAAGCACATCACACCTTATGTATATGTATGTTGTCAGAGCTCATGACATTGTTTCCATCAGCATATTACCTTGGATATATTGGGGCTTCTTTCACAATCGATGTAGGACCTGGCTTTCCATCTTAACACAGGAGCTTTTGAAAGTTGGGAATTTCAAGTATCTGGGACTATTACAGAAAGGAAGGCAGTGAGGTCCTTTGCATTTGGATCAAAGAATTGAACAAAACATGCAAATAAAGTATGAATAACAAAGGAATGAAGCACGGAATGAAACAGGAAAAGCCGGGATTTATTAAAGCAAGGATGCACTCCACAGCATGGGAGTGGGCCCCAGCAAGTGGCTCAAGGGTGTGGTTGCAAAGTTTTCTGGGTTTTAAGTACTCCTTTTGAGGTCCCTATTGGCTCCCCCTTATCTGGATGAAGGATTTGGTCCGTGGCTAAAGGCTCAGGTGAATTGGCGCCCTTTGCAGATAACAGGATGGTCTATGGTTAAGCCAACCCAGTCCTTTCCATCTGAGCCATGGTGGACGGGAGAGCGCTGCAGGGAGAGTAGCCTTTGATCCTTTGCTACTCAGAGGTGGGGAGATGGGGTTTTTCCTTTTAGTTTAGCTTTAGGAAGTTTGTGGTAACTGATCTTAGGTTCCCTGCCCCCAGATTTTGCTATTTTCCCTTGGTTCAGCTTTAGGAAATCAGCGCCAATTGATCCTAAGTTCCCTGCTTTCAAACCCTATTCTTCTGCCTCAGGACCATGCGTGTATGATGTGTGTACATTACACACACACACACGGGATGCACTGATTAATGACAACTCTTCATTGATAAAATGCAGAAACGTATGGAACAACATGGATAAACCTGGAGAACATCATGCTGAAGAGAAATGCGCCAGGCACAAAAAGACAAATACCACATGATCTCACTTATATGTAGAATCTAAAAACGTCTCACAGAAGCAGAAAGTAGGATGATTGTTACCTGGGCCTGGGGTGGGGGCAGGGAATTGGGAAAAGACACAAAATGTCAGTTAGACAGGAAGAATAAGTTAAAGAGATCTGTTATACAACACGGTGACCATAGCTAATAATAATGTATTGTATACTTCAAAATTACTAAGAGACTAGATTTTAAGTGTTCTTAACACAAATAAATGCTAAGTATGTGAGGTAATGCAAATGTTGAATAATTCACGCCAGGTGCAGTGGCTCACACCTGTAATCCCAGCATTTTGGGAGGCTGAGGTGGGCAGATCACTTCATTCCAGAAGTTTGAGACCATCCTGGCCAACATGGCAAGATCTTGTCTCTCCTAAAATTACAAAAATTAACCAAGTGTTGTGGTGGGTACCTGTAATCCCAAACTACTCAGGAAGCTAAGGCAGAAGAATTCCTTGAGTCTCGGAGGTGGAAGATGCAGTGAGCCAAGATCACACTACTGCACCCCAGCCTGAGTGACCGACCGAGACTCTGTCACAAAAAAAAAAAAAAACAAAGTTGAGTAATTGAATTTAACCATTCTAAAATGTACACATATCTCAATACATCATGTTGCATACCATAAATATATATAATTTTTGTCAATTAAAAAAATAAAAAGTAGAAAATATAAATCTGAATTTACAAATATCAGTTTAAAATAATATGAAGTTGCTTGTAAAATGTTTACTGTTTTTAAAAACTTGTGGGAAAATAATCCAGTAGTGTTGGTTTTATTCAAACTTCCAATATTATCTTAATTTTATTTTATCTTATTTTTTTTCAATAGAGACAAGGTCTCACCATGTTGCCCAGGCTGATCTCGAACTCCTGGCCTCAAGCAAATCTCCCACTTCGGCCTCCCAAAGTGCCACAACTACAGGCATGGGCCACTGGGCCCAGCCCAGGTATCCATCTTAAAGTCAGGATTGTATGAAAAAAACAAAATAAAGGAATGAACACATCACAGAAATGTGTTCTAACAAAACGTTGTGGAAAAAGAAAATTACTGCATGTGTCCTGATGGAAATATCTTCAGGCGAAGAAAATGGACTATTACCTAAGTATGAGTCAAAATAGAAAACCATTGTAGCTCTATAGTTGTATTTTAACTGTAATATTATGCATACCTAGTTCTTTTCAAAATGTTTCCTCCAGACCCCTGTTGTCCCTAAAGAAAAAATAATGGGGACAAAGAAATTTACTTTCAGATTTTTTATCTAACCTCTACTCAATTGGTTTCTGCTCCTCCTCCTCCTCCTTCTTCTCCTCTTCCTTTTCCTCCACCTTCTCCCTCTATTCTTTTTCTTCCTTTTTCTCTGGCAAGCATTGAGTGCCCAATGACAAATTAGCAGTAAGTGTGAATTGTCCCTAAGGGAAGGGAAGAGAGGGAACTTCTGTGTCTGTGAGGTAATTATTAAAATGTACTAAAAAGTGTCTTGTTTTGATTGCTTTGAGTACTATCATTAAAGTAGGTCTGATGTAGAATCCTAACTGCAGTGGCCTATATAAATCATTTCTACTTGTCACTTTGATGTATGCTTTGGAATGAACAGTTTCGGGCAAGATTTTGCCTGCTATTTACCAACAGCTCCCTATTCAGACACACAAGAATTTTAGAGTTTTTGGTACAACAAGCTTTCAGTTCCCTTTGTTCTTTGTGTCAAAGAAGGTTCTTCAATAACAGGACTGACTTCAAGCATAATGACCTTCACTCATCATAATATCTGGGGAGGAATGAGTTCTTTTTGAGCACTCTACAGAAATAATAAGTTCTTATATATTGGATCAAAAAACACAAGCTAGAGGACAGAGGGCAAAAAAGAGAAACAACTTTCAAGAATCCACAGTGTCATAAGTACCAAATGTAATTAAAACGTAACCATTTTAATCCATTTTAATGCTTGTTTTTATATCCCAAATCAGATTTTTTTAAGTAAAAAATTAAAATTTGCCATGCACAATGGTATGTGCCTGTATTCCCAGCTACTCAAGAGGCTGAGACGGGAGGATCACTTGAGCCCAAGAGTTTCAGGCTGGCCTGTGCAACATAGTGAGACTCCGTTTCTTAAAAAATAAAATAAAATTTAAGGAAGAAAAAAAAGGAAGAAAGCTCTCTGAATGTCAAGGTTGTTTTCATTGTAATGAATTAACCAAGAAATTAAGAGAATCTCATTTTTTGAAGAATCATTTGTGGTCTCCAGTAAAACAGTATCCATGTATCAGAAGTGAGCTCTGTTTAATTCTGACTAGATTGACAGGTGAACCAAATAACCATGGGACACAAAAAATGATAAAAACTTATGATTATGGATACCCCAATTACCGTGATGTGATCATTATACATTGTATGTGTGTTTCAAAACATGTTTTGATAAATACAAGCAACCATTACATAATCATAATTTTAAAATGTTTAAATTAATGTTTACAAAGATTGTAATTTTCAAAAGGTCATGACTGTTTCCCATTAATACTGCCTGTATATTAGATGCAAACAGAGTTTTCCTAGTGTAGAAATAATATTAATATAGAAAATCATTTCCATAAATCCATCTGGGAGTAGAATCCTAAATTTAAGCTTTGAAAGATTATGTTTTTTGGAAAAATCACTGTTCTTGCATATCAGCATAAAAGTACTTCTATCCCAATTGAAAAAGGAGCAGAAGACATGAACAGAAATTTTTTTTAACAAAGAAACATATATGGCCAGTAAACATGAAAGGGACGTTCAACCTCATTACTAAGTATGGAAAGGCAAATCAAAACACAGTGAGATAGTTAAAAGTCCAATAATGCCAAGTTATTGGCATTGGACATGGAGAAGATGGAGGGGGTGTGTATCGATGAATTGTCTTGTACACTGCTGGTAGAAATGTAAAATTAGTATGTTTTAGAAGATAATTTGCATTATCGTGCGATGTCAAGTAGTCACCTACTCTATGATAAATTTCAATTTGATATATATGGAAAAGAAACTCTCATACATATGTACCCTGTAATATGTACAATAATATTACATCATTCTTTAAATAGGAAAAAACTAAAAACAATTTAAAGGCTCACCAACAGGAGAACAGTTACACTTATAAAAGCAAGAAAATTGTGAACACAGGATTCTGGGAGGTGGCTGAGCTCCTTAGGTGGAGTGAGATATGAGGCTGAGATAGGGAAGGACAATACAGTTAGATGTAAAATATTGTCAATGTCCTAGTTTTTGTACCAAGTGGTGGACCTATGGGTGCCTATTTAAAATACTTAAATAAAGAACTCAGATCATGAATGGACCAATGATGAAAGTGTATGGAACCAAGGATTATGGTTATTCAGAGGTCCTGAGGTCAATTAAAGAAGCAAAAGAAAGGAGCAGAAAGGGAAAGGAAGGGAAAGGAAGAAAATAAATCATTACCAATTTCCATTTCTTCTCTGGTCTTGGCCCCAAATGAATGATCCTCATGGGCTACACGACTAGTCCTCACCCTTTGCCAGTCACTGGCCTGACACATCTGATAAGCCAATGGTACAAATGTATCCATAGGTGCCAACACATTTTTGCCTCCTGAATAACATGGCCAGCTCTTCTTACTGTCCTTAGCCCAGTTACCCAGCAATTTGCCTGTGGAAAGTTCTGCGTTCTTGCAGGCCTGTGGGGGAAGCATTTGAGATCAGGAAGGATTTTTCTTCAGGGTCTTTCTTCAACTGGATCTTTGCATTAATAACAATTGTGAATCATTTACAGTACATTTTGTAGGGCCTTTATTTTGAACTACGGTCCACTTCAGGCTGAAGTTGAATTTCACTTTCTGAAGGTCAAGTCTTTTCTTCCCTTTCCTATCAGCCTCTACATGTACATCATCTGTATTCAGAGCACTATTCGTAGGCCTCCAAGGTGTCTCCTTGAAGACTGGCTGACCCACTTTCCAGATGGAGCCAACATCATCCTCTGTCTGATCCATAAATCATGAACAGAAGGCCCAGGAAATGAGAAGCAGAGTTCCCACCGGGAGAGGAGCAGAGCTTCCAGCATGGGGCCGGCAGCAAGATCACAGAAGCACAGCGGAATTCTCCAGAAAGCCAGTTGTGATCCACGGCAGCACAGCCTGGGCCCAGATGAAATGTTCCTGGATTTTTACACAAATAAACAGTAATGCACAAATTAGAGAAGACCTATCATTTACCAAATTTAATCTGACACATTTAATAATACATTATGATAATTGTGGCACCTGAAAGCTAGATATATATAGTCATTCATTTGCATATTTGGCAATAACATTTATTTCTGAGAGTCTCTCAGACCAAAGATGGGAAAGAGAAAAGATAATGTTAATAAGCTTCTCCCCTGACAGAAGGAGGTCACAGGCCACTCTTCTGGTGGTCATTCCCTAAAAAGGATTTAAGATGTGAGCTCAGGGAAGGCTGACATCCCACAGTACTTTCCTGAAGTTCTTTTGGAAGAAATAGTTAGATAACCTAGAGAGGCTGATTTCAAGGGTTATTTAAAAGTCAAAGGCACCAGGTCAGACCTTGGTCTCATCATAGATTAGCAGCAAGAGAAATTATTAATGTGGGTTTTGTTTTTGTTTTTATTTTTTTAGACATTAAGAAACTATGGAACTGAGCAGCCCTTCAGTGGGAGCTGGTAGGAAGGACAGCTAGATACATAAGCAATCTAGAAAAACAGCCATCCTTTCAATAACCCATACTAATAAAATTTACTCCAAATATTTGCCTAAGACTTTTACTTTTTACTACTCATACTTTTTAATATTCATTCCAAGTAAATTAAGAATTGAAGTCAGAAAGGCCAGATCACAGAATGTCTCTTAAATATAGGTAAAGGATTTTAGATTTTATACAGTAATTCCTTGATCACTGATAAGTTTTGTCTCTAATATTGACTCAAAGGTGAGGAAAGAGTCGTTCTCAGAAAAAAATGCCAAGGAATAACTAGTTGTCAACATTGCCGTTGACTTCTGAATTAGTGAATTCCTAAAAGCCAGGACAGAGCTTTTAAAAATTATGATAAAGTTATTTATTCCTCCAGTTTATTGGCTTTGTATTACAATGCCTAGGGAGGAAGCTGGGTTTCCCCACCCTCACATCTACTCCCTCCTCGGAAAAGGCAGATATAGGACAAGGACCAGGACAGTACTGCGCCACAATACTAAGGGGTAGGCTTTTAGGCATTAAGAGTGAAGAAGATAAAATTTAAAAATCAATCCATCTTAATCAATAAAACCTCTTATCTCTGCATTGTATACCCACCTAAATTCCTTTTTTAGAATCTTTTTCCTTATTTAAACTTATCATTTGAGAAGCTGAAGTAAAAATATGGGCCCAGGATCCCCTTCTTAGTGAGAAAATGACTTCCTACCCTCACCCCCACAACATCGTCACTAAACAAATCAATAAAAACAGCCTCCAATCAAAGGTCAAAGGAAACCAAAGGGAGCTAAGGGAAAATGCACCGTTAAGTGGGCAGTTCGGCCTGGTCATTCTAGATCTTCTTTCTAAGAGCTCTAAGCTTTCACTTACAAACTGTCTCTTCCTGATTGGGTTTGGCTCTTGTGGGTTTTTCTTGCCATTGAAGTGATAAGGCATGAAATTCCAAGTTTATGGTGTGAGCCTGGGGGAAAAATAGCCAAGAAAACCACTTGGTTGCCTTCAGGCTAGGCTTCTAAGTTATAGGAAGAACAACAACAACAAAAAAATCATTGCAACTGCTCATGGTCCAGCTGAACGCACTAGGCAGAGGGGCCATGTGCAGGTTGGAGTCGAAGTTCTAACAATTAATGATATGTGTGACTTGGGAGTGGTTTTTACCTCCTACACACAAAGCAGAATGGAGACCCCATTCAGTCGGGCTGAATTTGCAGAGCCTGGTCCTAGCCACATTCTTTATGACCAAGATGGAGTCATACCTCCCACTGCCATTGGATGGCTCTGAGGTGGCATGCAGTAGTACTGCCTGTGACCAGGCAGGGTAGGCCAGGCACGTGCACTCAGCGTGGGCTGCGCAGGTCTCCCATACCAGGTACTCCACAACTCCGCAGGACCACAGGGAACACAGAGGAACTGTATGAGGCACAGACACAGCAGACGGGGACCAAGATCACGCATCCATCCTGAATTTGTGTGTGTGTGTGTGTGTGTGTGTGTGTGTGTGTGTGTGTGTGTGTGTGTGGAGTCTAACTCTGTCACCCAGACTGGAGTGCAGTGGTGCGAACTTGGCTCACTTCAACCTCTGCATACCGTGTTCAAGTGATTCTCCTGCCTCAGGCTCCCGAGTAGCTGGGACTACAGGCACCCACCACCATGTCTGGCTAATTTTCACATTTTTAGTAGAGACGGGGTTTTACCATGTTGGCCAAGCTGCTCTGTTCAATACAAACAATGCTTTTTCTTGCAGTTTGATCATTAGGCAACAAGAGTCAAGCTGCCAGTCACCGAGATTTTGAAACTCCAAATTTTTATTGTTGTTGTTGTTTGCTTTTAAATCATAGTAAGTAAAAATCTTGGTTAACAAACTTGGATGTATATAGAGTATGGTTTTAAATATTCTAGAAGCTAAATTTTTACTTTAATACTTCATCTGAATGAGCAAATCAGAAATTCAGCCTCAACCATTCTGGAAAGATCTACCTGTCCTATACCAGACTGGACTCAGGTTCCTGGACCTCACACAGTGGCAAGGCATGCGGTCATAGTCATTGGGATCTATCCATGCTATTTACCACTAAGGTATAAACTGTCTTAGTGGTATAGACAATACCCAGATTGTATAGACCCAGACCTAGTAGTTCTTTGATAAATGCCAGGCCAGACATGGACCACAGGAATCTCTGTCCCATGCAAAGCTGAGATCTGAGGTGCCTATAACCTAGGATTGCCAGATTTAGCAAAAACCAACCAACCAAACAGCTAGGATGTCATTAAATTTGGATTTTAGATAAATAAATAATACTTTAGCATAAGTATGCTGCATGAAATATTTGAGACATACTGAACAATTATTCATTATTGACCAGGTACGGTGGCTCATGCCTGTAATCCCAGCACCCTGGAGAGGCAGGAGGATCACTTGAGGCCAGGAGTTTGAGACTAGCCTGGGCAACATAGTGAGATCCCACCTCTATAAAAAAATTTTAAAATTCAAAAAAAAAATTAAATAAAGTCTTTTCCAGAGACAGGACAGAGTAAAATAATGAATACATGAATTTTTAAAATTAAACAAATTCAATACTTACATAAATTTTAATTTTAACTAGACATCCTGTACTTTATCTGACATCCCTACTATGATCCCCACCTGCCAATATTCTTCTCTAGATCATGCTGCCTCCCTGAGACACTGTCAGCAATCAAGGCCTGGGTCACGGTTGCTCTGAGATTATGAAACTTTTTTTTTCTTGTTGAGACAGGGTCTCATTCTGTTTCCCAGGCTGACATACTGTGGTGTGATCATAGCTCACTGCAGCCTCAACCTCCTGGGCTCAAGGAGTCCTTCCACCTCAACCTCCGGAGTAGTTGGGACCACAGGTACACACCACCATGCCTAGCTAATTTAAAAAAAAAATTTGGTCGAGATGGGATCTCCCTGTGTTGCTCAGTCTGGTTTCAAACTCCTGAGCTCAAGTGATCCTCCCACCTGGGCCTTTCAAAGTGCTGGGATTCTAAGTGTGAGCCACTGCACCTAGCTGATTACGAACCACTTTAATATCAGACCAGGGGAACTTTCCTGGGGAATTATTATTCACATTAGGATTAGACTTTTGGAAACAAAGCCAGGAACATCTTGCAGATGGTTCTGCTTTCTACCTGCCACATACCTGCCCTGCGACAATGAATTACCATCTACAAACTTGAGATGAAAGAGTGGAGAAATTAAAGTCTCAAAAGGTTTATCTATACTTTGTTTTTTCCCTTTAGTTCTCTCTCTCTCCTTCTCTCTCTCCCCCTTTTCCCACTTCTTTCTGCTTTCTTTTTTGCAACATCAAAAGAAAATGTTGGAAAAAAGCATTTTTTATTCCAATCAAGAGATTAGGCAGTTCTGAAATTATGGAAGAGATTTTTTTCAAATACAATAAAATGTTAGAATCCCAGGAAGTCATGGGTAACTTACAGCAGAAATACAAAGGGGCAAATATATTCACATCTCCCAAAATCTGTTTTTTCTGGATTTGTATTTCAAGATGGAAGACTTTTTTCTGTATAAGTGTGATCCCATTATATCTGAAAAGAGAAGTATGAAGAAAATGCATTGTTATCTGACTGCTGCATATGCTTGTTTTTAAAATGTGTTTTATTTACTTTATATGTGTTTAATTGACTAGATTGTTCCAACAAACCCAGGAATTCGTTGTAAGGAATGAATGATACAGCTGCATAAGATATATGTGGAAAAGATGCTCGCTGCAGCATTGTTTCTGAAAAAGCGTGGACCAGTTTAAATGTCCTTCAATCTAACACTGCTAAACAAATTTTGTTATAATTACCTACTACAGCTATTAAACTGGATATTTTGTCATTGTCTCAGAGTTTCTAAAGAAAACAAAATTAAAGATATAAAGAATTGAAAAGAAGATATAAAATTGCAATTATCCAATGGCAACATAACTGTGCATAATTTAAAATAATCTACAGATTTTTTGAATTAATAAATGAGTTTAACAAGGTTGCTAGATGCATGTGTAATATACAAAAATTAGTTATATCAACATGCATAGTAGATCATATATATCAATATATATTATGCCAATGTTTTCTAAAACTAAAATATTTGTTTCAAAAAGTTAGGCTGGGCACAGTGGCTCATATCTGTAATCCCAGCACTTTAGGAGGCCACAGAGGGCAGATTACTTGAGGCCAGGAGTTCGAGACCAGTCTGGCCAACATGGTAAGACCACTGTCTCTACTAAAAATACAAAAAAAATTGCTGGGTGTGGGCGCACTTGCCTGTAGTCCCAGCTACTTGGGAGGCTGAGACAGAAGAATCGCTTGAACCCAGTAGGCGGAGGCTGCAGTGAGCTGAGAACACACCACTTCACTCCAGTCTGGGCAACACAGTGAGACTCCATCTCAAAAAAAAAAAAAAGTTTACAGCGGCATCAAAAAATGAAAGATGTGCAAAGACTTTGCACATCTGTGCAGAAAACAATAGAATATTATCAGTGAAGTTAAAGGAGACCAAAATAAAGGAAGAAAAGATGATGTTGATGAAATACAAAATTCAATACTGCAAAAGTGTCAGTTTTCTTCTGGTTGAATCTATAGATCTAATGTAAGCCCAACTAAAAACCCAGCAGATTTTGTTTATGCCTGATGATTTTAGGTCTTAAATAGAAATGCAAAGAGCCTCACATAGCCAAGACAATCTTAACAAACATAATGTCCTTAAACTTCCAGATACTAACACTTTTGGTAAAGCTGTAGCAATTAAGCCATTATGGTATTGGCTCAAGGACTGACAAAGAAACCAATAAAACAGAATAGAGTTCACAATCAGACCCATGTATATGATCACTTGATCTGTGACAAAGGCGGCTCTGCAGAACAGTGGGAATACAACAATCTTTGCAATACTCGATTCTTAGTCCACTGGATTACACAGATCCACCTCACCTTCTGCAGCGAGGCACTCATTCTCCCAGTTGCTGGGAACATAAGCTGCAGGTGGCTTGGATCTGCATCCCTCTCTGGAACTTCCCTTAGCCAAAGAAAACTGCTTCATCCAGCATGATACTCTCTCCCTGAGGGTAGCCCATATCCAAGAACTGTTTGATGCATATGTTGAAAGTCCTGGCCCCTTGCCTAGATTGGTCACTGAAGGACCTTTCTGGCTCTAGATCTCCCCTTGGGAATAGTTTAGGTCACTGTTACAACAGTATCACTACAGCTTAACTTCTCTCTCCCTCCTTTTGGGGGCAATGTCAATTCTGCTTCCTTCACTCTCTCTTATGTTGTGCCTGTGAGTTTTACCCTAGTAAAACTCCTGCACACAAATCTCAATGTCCCAGATTGTTTCCCAGGGATCTTGCCCTGAAACACATTGGAAAAAATTAGCCTTGACCTTAGCTCATACCTTACATACAACCACTTCTAGTCCAGAGATTATCTAAAAGTAAATGATAAAACCATAAAGTTTCTAAGAGAGCTTCTGACATAACAGAATCTTTATGACTTTGGAGTAGAAAAAAACTGTTCTTAAACAGAATACAAAGCACTAACCATGAAAGAAGAGATTAATAAATGCAACAACATTAAAACTTATCAAATTTTTTATCAAAGGATACCACTAAGAGTGAAAAGACTAGCCATGAAAAAGGGGACAATATGTACAATATCTATAATCTGCCACGGACCTGTATCCCAAATATAAAAAGAAAGAAAATAGACAACCCAACAGAGAAAACAGCAAGAGGCTTGAACAGGCCTTATCCCAAAAGGATATCATAATGGCCATATGAAAGGGAATCCAAACATGTTAGTACTCAGGGTAAAGCAAATTAAAACCACAGTAAAATACTCAAACCCACCAGAATTGCAAGACTGACAGTGTCAAGTGTTGAGGAGAATGTGGAGCAACTGGAATGCTCCAACAGTTTGTGGAGACTTGTTTGACATATCTATTAAAATTGAGTGTGTGCATTGCTATAGATTGAATGTCTGTGTCCCTATACGATCCATATGTTGAAATCCTAACCCCTCCAACACGATGGTATTAGGAGATGAGGACTTTGGGAGGTGATCGGTCATAAGTGTACAGCCCTCATGAATGGGACTAATGCTCTTATAAAAGACACTCCAGAGAGTTCTCTTGCCCCTTCCAGCAAGTGAAGTTACTGTCAAAAGTGGACTCTCGGCAGACACTACATCTGTTCATGCCTTGAACTTGGACTTCACAGCCTTCAGAACAGTGAACAATAAATTTCTGTTGTTGTTTGATAAACCACCTCATCTATGGTATTCTGGTATAGCAGCTTGAATAAACTAAGGCATGTATGTATGTCAGTTTTAGGAATATTCCCAACAGAAATGAGTATATGTATATATCACAACACTTGCAAAAAAATGTTCATCTCCCATGAACATTTATGAGCTCTATGACTGAGTACTTTCATTCTTGATATATACCTGAAGGAAACTCTTGCACATGTATACCCTGTGATATGTACAGGAATGGTAATAACATTACTATTTCAATAGCAAAAACCTAAAAACAACCTAAAGACTCATCAACAGAACAGTTAAATAAACTATGGGATACTCACACTTATAAAAACAAAACAAGAAAATCATAAACACAGGATTCAGGGAGGTGGCTGAGCTTCTTGGGTGGGGTAAGGTATGAGGATGGGATAGGAAAAGCACCATAAAGCCAGGTGTAAAATATTGTCAGTGTTCTAGTTTTTGTAATATTGCACTAATATAATTCATAATAACAAAAATATAGGATAGTCTAAATTCCTTTTAATTTTTATAGTAAATAGATGGCTGAGCACAGTGGCTCATGCCTGTAATCCCAGCACTTTGGGAGGCAGAGGCAGGTGGATCACTTGAGGTCAGGAGTTCAAAACTAGCCTGGCCAACATGGTGAAACCCCATCTCTACTAAAGATATAAAAATTAGCCAGGTGTGGTGGCAGGTACCTGTAATCCCAGCTACTCAGGAGCCTGAAGCAGGAGAATTGCTTGAACCCAAGAGGCAGAGTTTGCAGTGAGCCAACCAAGATCATGCCATTGCCCTTCAGTCTGGGCGACAGAGTGAGAATCTGCCTCAAAAAAAAAAAAAAGAAAAAGAAAAATTAGAGTCAAAATACATAAAGAGAAATGAAGAAACACCTGAGAAGCAATCAGATTATGCTGAAGCAGAGGGCCTAGAGATTGGCACAGCCTTCAGTGAGAGAATGGTGGTGGGAATTAAATTAAAATTGTAGATATGGTGTCTCAAACAAGAAGTTGGTTAATGGGTACAAAAATATAACTAGAAGGAACAAATTCCAGTATTCAATGATAGCACAGTAAGGAAATTATAGTTAACAATAATTTATTGTATATTTCAAAACAGGTAGAAGTGTAATGTTCCCACTACAAAGAAAAATGTTTAAGATAATAGATATCCCAATTACCCAGATTTGATCATTCCATATTTTACACATATATGAAAATATTATGTGTAGCCCAAAAATATGTACAAGTATAATGTATCTTTTTTGTTTTATTTTTATATTTATACTTTTGCCTCAGGATCTAATACTGACTTTTATAAATAGAAAAATAATAAATAAGCTTTTTAAGAGAAATAATTAGGCCAGGCATGGCAGCTCATGGCTGTAATCCCAGTGCTTTGGGAGGGCAAGGCAGGAGGATTGCTTGAAGCCAGGAGTTCAAGACCAACCCGGACAACATGGCAAGACCCCAGACATGGTGATGTGTGCCTGTGGTCCCAGCTACCCAGGAGGATGAAGCAGGAGGATTGCTTGAGCTCAGGAGGTCAAGACTGCAGTAAGCCATGTTGGCACCACTGCACTCCAGCCTGGGAAACAGAGCAATAACCTGTCTCAAAAAGAGAGAGAGAGAGAGAGAGAGAGAGAGAGAGAGAGAGAAATAATTATTACTTTGTTTATAGTCAAAATTCATACAATTCATCCCTTTCCTCTAAACAAGAATATTAGATAGCTTACGAGTAAAAATAAGCTGAAAGTGAATAAAGTAGCATATTCTTTAGGGAGCAGCTCCCCATCAGATCTCTTCTCCCCTCAGTTGTTCAGTGCAGTAGCAGTACACCACCTCACTGGCACCACTTCCCCAGCCTGGTAGCAGACATCTTTCCTGTGTGCAAGCCTGTGATGATTAATTTTATGTGTCAACTTGGCTGGGCCATGGTACCCAGATATTAAGTCAAGTATTATTCTGGGGGAGGAGGTGATTTTTTGGATGAGATTAACATTAAAATTGGTAGACTTTGAGTAAAGCAGATTGCTCTCCAAAATGTGGTTGGGCCTCATCCAATTAGGTGAAGGCCTGAATAGCACGAAGACTGACTTTCCCCAAGTAAGAAGGAATTCTCCAGAATGCCCTGGAGCTTAAACTGCAACTCCTCCCTGAGTCTCCAGCCTGCCAACCTACCTGCGGATTTTGGACTCATCAAGCTTCCACAATCGCATCAGCCAATTCCTTAAAATAAATTTCAATCTCTCTGTCTCTCTCATGCACACACACACACACACACACACACACACAATCACACACACAGCCCTACACACATCCTCTTGGTTCTGTTTTTCTGGAAAACTCTGGCTAATACAAGGCTTAATATGTGGGAAAAGTCCATTTCCCCACCTGAAGAAGCCTGGCATGAATTTTCCTGGCTTCATTTTATTCCTAGTTCTAAGTGAAGACTGCCATGTAAATTTCTCCATTCTCTCCGATGCTTACAATCTTAAACGTGACCACTGTCTCGGTCTCTCAAACACCACGGTTTCTTCTGTGTCTTTACAGCGAATAAACTGAGGACAATCTGCATTTTTTGCCAAAAACAGACACGTGTGTCAAGTTCTTGTCCTTTGCTGTACCTTTGTGGCTGCTCTGACATTTGGATCGCCTCTGAGCAGGCTGTCCCAGCTCGAGCATCCTCTGACATGCTTCAGTTCCTTCAGGATCTATTTTGTCATATTAGTTTTTATTCAACAGATTGAAATCTCCATAAACTAAACCCTTCTCTTTAATGTGAAAGCATTTCAGATTTCGATTTTTTTTTAATAGAACCACATTCCCCAAGGTCAGTCTTGCTCAGTTCTGCTACTGAACAAGACTGATATCCTAAGGTTACAGATTCTTCCCTCTGGCTAACTCCAAGAAATCCTTTCCAGCCCTGAGGTTGATTCACTACATTATCATTCTCTAGCTCAGAATTACCTGAAGGGCTTATAAAAACATAAATTGCTGGGCTCCACTCCCAGAGTTTGACTCAGTAGGTGTGGGGTGAGGCCCGGGAGGCTGTCGAAGGGGAAGATGACGCAGTGGCTCCAGGGGCCACACTTTAAGAACCACTGCTCTAGCTCTGATTTCTGAATTGCTACACCTGCACCTGTTCCTACATTGACTCTCTTTCATCTTCAACTGTTTCTGGTTTTTTTTTTGTTTTTTGTTTTTTGTTTTGAGATGGAGTCTTGCTTCATCGCCCAGGCTGGAGTGAAGTGGCATGATCTTGGCTCACTGCATCCTCTGCCTTCTGGGTTCAAGCAATTATTCTGCTTCAGCCTCCTGAAGTAGCTGGGACTACAGGCACAGGCCACCACGCCCGGCTAATTTTTGTATTATTATAGAGACAGGGTTTCACCATATTAGCCAGGTTGGTCTCACACTCCTGACCTGGTGATCTGCCTGCCTTGGCCTCCCAAAGTGCTAGAATTATAGACATGAGTCATCGCACCTGGCCCCATCTTCAAATATTTTTTTAAGAGACAGGGTCTCTGTCACCCAGGCTGGAGTGCAGTAGCATGATTGTGACTCACTGCAGCCTTTATCTCCTGGGCTCAAGCAATCCTACTGCCTCATCCTCCCAAGTAGCTGGGAATACAGAAGCAGGCTGTCATGCTTGGCTAATGTTTGTATGTTTTTGAAGGTGTGGGGTCTTGCTGTGTTGCCCAGGCTGGTCTCAAACTCCTGGCCTCAAGTGATTCTCCCATCTTGGCTTCCAAAACACTGGGAGTACAGGCATGAGCCACCACATGTGGCCCTTCCAAGTCTTTTAGAGATATTATTTCTGCTGGTTTATGATGAAACTCAGAATGGGAAAAGGGAATGGAAGCTTTCCACCACAGCAATAGGCCAACGATAGAGGGAATTCAACATCACAACCATTTCTTTTGAGTGACTAAACACTTGGAGAGGAAAGATGAGAAAGACAGTAAGTTGCTGCTCTCAAGAAACTTAGGATTTAATAAGGGGAAAAGTCTGCACAGAGCTAACTATAATATAAAGCAGAATATATTGTAATAAGTGTCCAAAGGTCCATGGGACAATGGAGAACACTGTTGGTGCCCCAAGCTTATGCCCAAGGCCAATCCCAGATGTCAAGTCAAAACTTGTTCTTAGATTTGTGTAAGGGCAGGTTCAGCAAGTCCACAATCGTTAAACTGTGCCTAGGGTGACTTAATTGCCTCCCCCAAGTCCTAGCCCTGCCAGAGGTCACGACAGAGAGTTCCAGTGTGCCCTGATGGGTTCCAGCATTTGTCTGCATAGGGATATTCTCAGCCACAGGAGTCTGCTGAGAAACAACCTATCAAATTAGGGACCCACTCTCTTTTAATCTATAGGTTAAAAGTTCTTTAAAGGCCCTATCTCCAAATATAGTAACTTTGGAAGATAAGGCTTCCACATATAAATTTGAGAGAGACACAATTCAGTTCATAACAATAGTGTTACATGGTACTATGAGATACAGGGAAAATAGAATTTGAGTGAATGGGGGCAGGACACGGTGGCTCATGCCTGTAATCCCAGCACTTTGGGAGGCCGAGGCAGGCGGATCACTAGAGGTCAGGAGTTCAAGACCAGCCTGGCCAACATGATGAAACCCTGTTTCTACCAAAAATAGGAAAATAAGCTAGCATGGTGGCGGATGGCTGTAGTACCAGCTACTTGGGAGGCCGAGGCAGGAGAATTGGTTGAACCCAGAAGGTGGAGGTTGCAGTGAGCAGAGATCACACCACTTCACCCCAGCCTGGGTAACAGAGCAAGAATCCATCTCTAAAAAAAAAAAAAAAAGAAGCAGAAGAAGAATCTGGGTGAATGGCGAGGCTTTAGACATGATGGCTTTAGACATTTCTGCTCTAGAAGTTGGTTAATATTGAATGTCAACTTGATTGGATTGAAGGATGCAAAGTATATTGTTCCTGGGAGTGTCTGTGAGGGTGTTGTCAAAGGAGATTAACATTTGAGTCAGTGGACTGGGAGAGGCAGACCCACTTCAATCTGGGCGGGCATCATCTAATCGGCTGCCAGCGCAGCCAGGATAAAAGCAGACAGAGGAACGTGGAAGGACTTGGCTTGCTGAGTCTTCCGGCCTCCATCCTTCTCCTATGCTGGATGCTTCCTGCCCTCCAACATTGGACTCCAAGTTCTTCAGCTTTTGGACGCTTGGACTTATACCAGTGGTTTGCCAGGGGCTCTCAGGCCATCTGCCACAGACTGAAGGCTATACTGCTGGCTTCCCTACTTTTGAGGTTTTAGGGTTCGGACTGATTTCCTTGCTCCTCAGGTTGCAGACAGCCTATTGTGGGACTTCACCTCATGACTGTGTAAGTCAATGTTCCTTAATAAACTCCCTTTCATATACACATACATCTATCCCATTAGTCCTGTCACTCTAGGTAACCCTGACTAATACACACCTGATGGTTGCTTAAATTACAAAAATGTCCAATAAAACACTCTGCAAAGATGAAAATCTTCTCTATCAGCATTGTCCATTACGGTAGCCACAGAGCATTTCAAAGTGGCTAGTGAGACCGAGGGAGGGAATTTTTAATCATATACACTTTCATTTAAATTGAAACTAAATTGTATTGGGTAGCACAAGTTATAACTACGGGAACTTTAGGCAAAGGAAAGAGGTTCTGCCAACAGTTAGTCCTTCCAGGCCTTAAAGTCTTATGCTATAGATCTACTTTAAACCAGATTTTGTGACAGATAGAAAAACGGAAGCTCTGAAAGGTGTCTTTTCTAGATTAACACAGCTGGCTATTACAGGCTCTTCATTAGGGCTTGAGTATTTTGATGGCACTGGCCCTGCTATTGGAAATGTTTCTCAGGCAGCTGAGGATGTGCCACATGCGTTTAGAGAAATTGTCAAGAACTGAGATAAATGCTGTGGAGTCATCCACGGGTGGAGTGATGGTTGCAGCCACAAAGTAGCTACAAGCTAGGAAAAGAAGAACATGGGCCTCTGCACCAAGCCTTAAGAGATATTCACACCTACATAGAAAGGAAAATAAAAACAAATCAGACTGGGTACCATATGGCTCGCGCCTATAATCCGAGCACTTTGGGAGGCCGACGCGGGCAGATTACTTGAGGTCAGGAGTTCAAGACCAGCCTGACCAACATGGTGAAACCCCATCTCTAACAAAAAGCCACCACACCAGCTACATTCTTTAATTTTATTTAAAATATAGAACTTACTTTGTCCTTAATCTCATTTGTCTCTCTGTGTCCCTGATCTGGGATAATAGCCTTGCCCTTCACCTAGACAGTCTTTTGAGAACCCTGAGTCCATCTTTGATTCTTTCTTCTTCTTCATTCTCCACATCCAGTAATTCACTGAGTGTTGTTGATTCTAGCTCCACACTGTCTTTCAGATATGATCGCTTCTCCCTGTGACCTCCACTGCTGCTCTCACTCAGCTTCCCAGCACTTTCTCTAGGACCATGGTCACGCTGGACTTTCTGTCAAAAGTGTCGCCACTCCCAGTATGTTTTCTACACTCACCCATTCTTGACACCATCTTCAGGGTGGTATGTGTAAGCCTTAGGTCATTTTGCATCCATCGCCCTGGAAGTTTCTTTTTACAGACAGGATTAAGGGAAGACCCCTTCACATGGCATTCAAGGTCATTCACAACGTGGCCCCAAGCTACCTCTCCATTTGGAGTCTGTTTTTATATTTCACCTTTTACTTTGAACCAATAATACCTAAAGAGAAATCAAGACATTTAATTCCTCCTTTAATTACTGTCCCTACTGTAAGAACAAATCTACCTTAATGTTATCACACAAATTATAGGCTATGGCACACTGTATAGCATTCTTGCCATACTGAAGAGTTGCTCTGCCTTGTCTTATTGGAGCATGGATACCCTTTCCCTATGGGGTATAAGTGCTGGGTCTGGGGAATAACAATGCAGAGAGTCACCTGTCCTGTGGCCACCCAAGACCACACTTCTGTCTGTAAGTTCCCCAGCAAAGCACCTTTTACAAAAAAACTGCCTCCTTCTTTGGTTTCTCAGCTCCTTTGGCATTTAGCGGTTGCTTTGTACATATGGCCCTTTCATGGGACACCCCGTTTCATTCTCAAAAGTGCTCTGCTTTGGGCTATAAGTTACATGGTTGCCTAGAACCCCCTTTCCAAGTTAATCTGAAGACGGGAAAGGCAGTATCAGAATAATTGTTTCTATTCTTCCCACCCAACTGGCTCTGGAAGTCACTCTTCTTTGCTGTCAGCATCTCCTACTTCCTTTTGGAACCCCTTCAGGGCTGCTTAGTCCTTGCTGAAGCATCTTTTAAGGTATTGCCTCATATTTTCTCAACTCCTTTATTAAAAATTTCTTCACAGTCTGTTCTCTGAACCTAGTTGATTAGACAAACTAATAGCTAAGCAGTGGCTAGATATGCCACCTTCCCACAGAGCATGCATGAATTTTAAAAGGACCTTAAGAGCCCTGACCAAGGGAATGACTAATGGAGGGATTTTAGGAGAGCTGTGTAGGTGTCAGCAGTGTCATTAAAGTGATGCATCAGAGGCCAGGGATGGCGTGAGGGACCAGGGATGACGTGAGCCATTGCTCACACTCTGACCGACAGGACACAATGAGGGAGAGAGAGAGATGGAGATTGGGGGGCCTGGGGGGAAGTACATAATTAACGGATGACCCTGGAGACTACAAGCAATGTGAAAATTTTAAAAAAAGAAAGATTCAGAAAAATTGCAGCTGGGAACTCTATGGTATCTATTGGGAAAATAAAAATGAGAAGAAAATTGTCAAGAGAGGTAGGGAATATGTAGGCTACTACAAAGAACTAGCACTATTCCAGCCAAGCCAAGACAGGCAGGCTCAGGATAGGGTGCATGGGACAGGACGGCAAGGGGCCTGGCTGTGTGGGACTCCCACACTCCCCATCTCTGCTCGGGACTGAGAGATGTTTCAGAGTCTGGATTGAAAAGGAGAACCTTACAGGGGTAATGGAACGACATCCAGGAAAGAATTACATAAGGACAGGATTGCTTCCTTCAAAGAGGCAGGGGAATCTCATTTATCATTAAGAGAGCAAAATAAAGCATTTTGCATTTTATATTAGTGAAGACTTAAAATCATAAAGAAACAATACCAAGGTTTGTGAAGGAGTAAAATAGGCAATCATATACAAATGTAAGATTATAAATAGGGATATGATTAGGCAATGTGTATCAAAAGCTTTCAAAATTTATATAAAGAAAGCAATAAAAAAATATGCAAAAATTGGCAGGGAGCGGTGGCTCACACCTGTAATCCCAGCATTTTGGGATGCTGAGGTAGGCAGATCACTTGAGGTAAGGAGTTTGAGACCTGCCTGGCCAACATGGCATAACCCTGTCTCTACTAAACATACAAAAACACAATTAGCCAGGCATAGTTGTGCATGCCTGTAGTCCCAGCTACTCGGGAGGCTGAGACAGGAGAATCACTTGAACCCAGAAGGTGGAGGCTGCATTGAGCCGAGATTGAGCCATTGCACTCCAGCCTGAGCAACAAAATGAGACTCTGTCTCAAAAAAAAAAAAAAATGCAAAAATAGTTTTATATAAATATATATTTACTGGGGTGTTACTTGTAATCATGAAAAAATTAGAAAAAACTAAATATGCAATATTAAAGGATTTATTAAATTATGAGGCATATAATAAAATATTATTAAAGGTCATATGAAACATAAACATGAAGAATATTCATATTATATTTAAATCTTAAAAAATTTTATAGAACAGTATTACATATGGATTTCAATTCTTGTCACATTATATGTGCATAATAAAAGTGAGAAAGGGCTGGGCAGGATGGCTCATGCCTGTAATCCCAGCACTTCGGGAGGCCGAAATGGGAGGATCACTTGAGGCCAGGAGTTCGAGATCATCCTGGGCAACAAAGCAAGACCTCCATCTCTACAAAAATAAAATAAAATAAAAAATTAGCCCTGGTGGCATGTGTCTATAGTTCTGGCTACTTGGGAGGCTGAGGTGGCAGGATTGCTTGAGCCCAAGGGTTCAAGGCTGCAGTGAGCTATGATCACTCCAGCCTGGGTGACAAAGCCAGACTCTGTCTCAAAAAAAAATAAGCAACAACAACAAAAACAGTGAGATGGTTTTATATATACTATATATATATATATATATATATATATATATATATATAAACAGTATACATACACAATGTGTGATTATACATACCTATATGTAGATAGATAGCTATAGATGCAGATATATAGATAAACATCTTTGTTTTGCTTTAAACTTAGCTCACCACTATGGCCAAGGTTCTGATATAGGTCTCGATTTGCCAAGGTCCCTGTTGGTCCAGGACTAGGTGCATGCTATCCCTCTGCCTCGTTACCTAGACAGCTCTCCCACCTATCTTACCCTCCATCCCTAGTGTAGTCATCTGTTCTCATGCTGCTAATAAAGACATTCCTGAGACTGAGTAATTTACAAAGGAAAAAGGTTTAACAGACTCACAGTTCCACATGTCTAGGGAGGCCTCACAATCATGGCAGAAGGCGAAGGAGGAGCAGAGTCACATCTTACATGGCAGCAGCCGAGAAAGCATGTGCAGGGGAGCTCCTGCTTGTAAAACCATCACACCTTGTAAGACTTATTCACTATCATAAGAACAGCATGGGAAAACCCACCCCCATGATTCAATTCCCTCCCACCCAATCCCTCCCACTAGATATGGGGATTATGGGAGCTACAATTCAAGATGAGATTTAGAGGGGACACAGCCAAATCATATCACCTGGTAAAGCTCCAATCATTTTTCCGAAGACAGCTGAAAAGTATCTTCTTCGTGGAAGCTTTCTCTGATACCTGACCCTGACCTCATTCCTCCATTAGGTGCCGTCTTAGACTAGCTTCCTAGTTCTTCAGAACACCTCAGTTTGCAGTAATTCACATGTTCATTAGCATATTCATGTTTTCAATGCCTGCCACTGCCACTTCAAGGTAAACTATACCAGAGCCCAGACCACAGTTGTTTTGTTCACTATTGTATCCTCATACCTAGCTAGCGCCTAGCGCATATTTTTTTGTTCGATAAATATTTGTTGAAAGGATGCATCAATATTTGAATATTTATATTTGAACAAATGAATGAACGTCAAGGTTCATCCTAATTTGATAATCTGGAAATCTTCCATATAAAATAGTGCTTAAAACTGGTGGAAACCAACATGAATCCTCCAGGCTTGTCGTGGTTTGCTGTCAAATAACATTGATCATCCAAGGGTATAGGTACCTAACATGCTGCATACATTTATTCACCATCTATGAATATAGTGTAGAGGTTAAGATCATAGTTTCTAGAGTCAGTGGCCGGTCAAATATTTGCTGTGTGACCATTGGTAAGTTAATGAACAGCTCTGTTTACCCATCAGATAATAGGACTTTTAATAGTACATATCTCAAGAGGTTGTTTGGAGAATTAAGTTAAGGCAAATAAATCACAAAGCCTGGCACATGGCCACAGTGTATGGGATCAATACATTTTAATTATTATCATTACTATTAATTTTTGTATATAGAATCCTTTACTGTAGGCTATGGAAGACGCAATGATAAATCAGGCAAGTATTGCCCTTCAAGAGCTTGTTAGTAGGTGAATGGGTAAGTGTGATGGTTAATTTTATGTATCAACTTGACTGGGCCACAGATTAAACATTCCTTCTGGATGTGTCTGTGAAAGTGTTTCCAGATGAGACCCCATTAATCTCAGCACTTTGAGAGATCAAGGTGGAAGGATAACTTGAGCCCAAGAGTTCAAGACCAACCTGGGAAAGATATTAAAATCTCCATCTCAACAAAAAATGATTTTTTAAAAAATTAGCTGGATGTGGTGACTCACAACTGTAGTCCCAGCTACTTAAGAGGCTGAGGAGGGAGGATCACTTGAGCCTGAGAGGTTGAGGTTTCAATGAGCCATGGTCACATCACTGCATGGCAGCCTGAGCAATAGAGCAAGACTTCGTCAAAAAAAAAAAAAATTCAATTCATGGGCTCAATAAAGTATATCACCCTCCCTAATGTGGATGGGCATTATCCAGTGTTTGAGGGCTTGAATGGAAGAAAAGGCGGAAGAAGGAGAAATCTGACCCCCTTTCCTTGCTTTTTTTTCTGCCTCACTGTTGGAGATGAAACATTTCATCTCATCTTCTATTGCCCTTAGACTGAAACTCACACCATTAGTTCTCCTGGCTCTCAGGCCTTTCAAATTGAACTGATTGTACAATTAGCTTTCCTAGGTCTACAGCTTGTGAATGATAGATCATGAGACTTCTCTGCTTCCATAATTATATAATCCAGCTCCATATAAGAAATACATATGTATGTGTATTTCTTATAATCTTATTGGCTCTGTTTCTCTGGAGAGTCTTGCCTAATGCAGTAAGATACAGATGAAACAGTGGAATGAGTACAGATGAAACAAGAGTGCTAGGAGAATTCAGAGGGGGGAGCAAAGTCCATCCAGGGTTGAATCTTCTCTGGGCATCAGATCAAAGACAAACTCCCTCGAGGCTGCAGTGAACTATGATCACGCCACGGCACTCCAGCCTGGGCAACAGAGTAAGACCGTGTCTCAATAAATAAATAAATAATTCCAATGTGACTTAAACAGCAAGATACACCTTGTTTACATTTTAATAATCTCAGACAGATGCCCTTAACCAAATGAGACAAATTCCCCACCAACCTGGTTGTTAGTCACTCTAGCTCATTTGTGCTGTAGTCACAGCAAGAGGAAGCCACAGCTCTGTGCATATTTTTAAAAGATTCCAACAAAGTAGAGATAATGTTCACGCAGGTTCTCCTGAAAGCTGGCCAAGGAACGTAAACATCAGACTCTGGACAATCCTATTCCCTGTGCTCGTAGTATTCCGCTGTTCAGCCTAATAGAAATGAGGGACCACTCTTTATGTCACTTGGTAGTGGCAATTATCTGCCAGAATAAGATCACACCAGAGAACAAGATTATTACCTAATAAAACATCTTTCCCAATGCAACATTTATCATGACTGAGTAATCTTATGAACTGCTTAGAGAAGTATCACTTCCTACACCCCAGTAGGAGTCTGTGTATACATTTTCTCTTTCAGCATAATAATTATCAATAATCATACAGAGCCATTGTCATGGAATATTGTTTATAGACAGATTAGCCCCACCAGACCTTTCTCTGAAATATCCACCACCACCATCATCATCCTCACCTCCACCTCCCCACAATATCTTTCTTCCCTCATTGTAGAAAGGCCTATTTATCCAGGCCCTCAAAGAGTTCACCACACTTCAGTTATCATAGTAGAACAACAGAGCAGCATGTGTCAAATGGTGGACAGAAAGAAAAGTCGATCAAACCCAAACACAGCACCATTTAGACTTTAATATACTTATCCATAGCATCTCAAACAAGCATAAAGGAAAATAAGCAGTCTTTGAGATCCACAACATTCCTGGCTGATAGACTTAAACCACCTTAAAGGGAGACTTAGGGTGCTTTTCCACAGTTCTGAGGTTAAATAGAATGCATGTATTTTTTTTTAATTGAGAATTCTTGCCTAAGGCCTTTTATGAGCTAACTTCCATGCACTAAATGACTCATTCTTGTATGCAGTCATTCATTTATCAAGATTGTACTGAGGACCTGCTTGTGCTGGTTAGTGTTTAGAGGCAGGGGATACAGCAGAGATCCAGGCAGACACATTTCCTCACTTATAGAAAGGGAGATGGACAAGAAACAAGCAAACAAAGACTTTCTAATTGTGATAAAGAAACAAGTGGGATGGAATAAGAATAACCTGAAAAGGGAGGTAAGGAGAATAGAAGGGGAAGCTAGAAAAGACAGGATAGACAGTTAAGGCTTCTATAAGAACATACTGTTTGAACGTGAACCAGCCATGCAGAGTGACCTACACGAAGGGAACAAATACAAAAGTTCAGACAAGAGCTTAATGTGTGATAATACAGACAGGAGGCTATAACAACGTCATGTAGTAGTGTGAGGAGGTTGGAGTGCTGAGATAAAGTTGGAAAATATGTTAGATTGAGTTTGGATTTTCTTTTTAAAATCGTTGAAACACTACATACAAAAGTTATCTCAAAATGGGCCAAAGACCTAAACATAGTAACCAAAACTATAAAACTCTTAGAAGAAAACATTGGGAGAAAGCTTCATGATACTGCATTTGGCAGTGGTTTCTTGGATATGACACCCAAAGCACTGGCACCAAAAGAAAAAGTAGATTAATTGAACTTCATCAAAATTTGAAGGTTTTATGCATCAAAGACACACTATCAAGAGAGTAAAAAGGCAACCTACAGAATGGAAGAAAATATTTGTGAATCATGTATCTGATAAGCAGTTAATATCCACAATGTGGAAAGAACTCCTAAAACTCAACAAGAAAAACAGTCTAATTCATACATTGACAAAGGACTTGAATAAATATTTCTCCAAAAAAGATATACGAATGGCCAATAAGTGCAAGAAAACGTCCTCAACATCACTAATCACTATGGAAATGCAAACGAAGGCCACAATGAGACATCACGTCACCCATTAGGATGGCTACTATTTTGAAACAAACAGAAAATAACAAGTGTTGGTGAGGATGTGGAGAAATCAGAACCCTTGTGCCATTGCTACGCAGGTGTCATAAGTGGCGCAACCGCTGTGGGAAAATCCATGCTGGTTCTTCAAAAAAATAAACATGGGGTTGATCCAGCATCTCGCTTCCTGGCAGGCACTGAAAAGAATTGAAAGCAAGGGCCCAGACAGATACTTGCATGCCAGTGTTCTAGCAGCGTTGCTCACCATAGCCAAAAGGTGGAAACAAGCCAAATATCTGTCAACAGATAAATGGGTAAACAAAATGTGGTATACATGGTACAATGGAAAATTATTCGACCTTAAAAAAGAATGACGTTTTAATACATGCTACCACATGGATGAACCTAGAAACATTATGCTAAGTGTAACAAAGCAAATACAAAAGGACAACAGGATGCTCTACTTACATTAGTTACCTAGACTATGCAGATGTACAGAGACAGAAAGGAGAATGTTGGCTGCCAGGGTCTGCGGAAAGGGGAAAATTGGAAGCTATTTATTGGGTATAGAGTTTCAGTTTAGTATGACGAGACAGTTCTGGAGATGGACGGTGGTGATGGTTGCACAATAACATGAATGTGCTTAATGCCACTGTATTACACACTTAAAGATTAGATATTTTGTCCAGGAGTGGTGGCTCACACCTGTAATCCCAGCATTTTGGGAGGCCGAGGCGGGCGGATCATGAGGTCAAGAGATTGAGACCATCCTGGCCAGCACAGCACTCTGGCCTGGCAACAGAGCAAGACTCCGTCTCAAAAAAAAAAAATTAGATATTTTAAGCTAGGCATGGTGGCACATGCCTGTAGTCCCAGCTATTTGGGAGGTTGAGGCAGGAGGATTGCTTGAGCCCATGAGTTCAAATCCAGCCTTGGGCAACATAGCAAGGCCATGTCTCAAAACAAACAAAAAAAACCGAGATGTTATTAAAAATTATAAATGTTATCTTATGTATATCATTAAAAGTTATAAATTTTATCCTACATACATTTTGGTACAATAAAAAAGTTATTGGAAGATATTGAAAAATTTTAAGCAAGGAATTCTCACAAGTTGGCTTACCTTTTTAAAGATCATTTCATTTGTTTTGTGAAGGATAGATCTTTTTTCACAGGTGGGGAACAAGATAGAAACAGGAAGACAAGCTGGTCCATGTGAGAACAAAGTGTTAAGTGACAGTGCAGAGCGCAGATGGAGTAAAGTGGCCAGATTTGAGATTTTGGAGGTAGAGCCACAAAGCTAGAGGATGGACCCGATGTGGGTGTAAGAAAAAGAATGAAACAAGAACGATACTCAGGTTCTTGACTAGAGCAATTGAGTGGCACCATTAAAAAGACAGGTGACTCCAGCCAGGTGTGTTTGCTATTTCCTCTAACTGGACGTTCTTCTCACAAATCTTAGACTTTTTTTTTTTATGATAGGGTCTTGCTCTGTCGCCAAGGCTGGAGTGCAGTGGTGTGATCTCAGCTCACTGCAACCTCCACCTCTCTGGTTCAAGCAGTTCTCCTGCCTCAGCCTTCCGAGTAGCTGGGACTACAGGCATGCATCACCACAACCAGCTAATTTTTGTATTTTCAGTAGAGATGGAATTTTGCCATGTTGGCCAGGCTGGTCTTGAACTCCTGGGCTTAAATGATCCACCCACCTTGGCCTTCCAAACTACTGGGATTACAGGTGTGAGCCACGGTGCCAGGTCTTTCTCACAAATCTTAATATGGCTTTCTCTTTATTATTCAAGTACTTGCTTAAACATTGCTGCTTCAAAACAGCCTTCCTTGACTACCCTAATAATTCCACTTCCCATTGCACCCCCAATTCCTCTGTAGTCCCTAACCCCTATTCATTCTCCACATCACAAATCATCACTAGCTGAAAGGATATTCTGGTTGTTTGTTTGTTTTACTTGATTATTTGTGTTAACTCTCCCCACTAGAATACACAAAGGAAGGGACTTTGTCTTCTTCACCTCTGCATCCACAGGGTCTACCTGCAGTAAATGCTCAATAAACATCTGTTAATTGAATGAATAAATGAATGCAGATGGAGGGAGGTCTAAGAATTTGCTGGTAGAAGAACAAAGGAGACCCATTCTTTTCTTGGTCATTTTTTGCACCGAGTTATTGGTTGAGAATTAGTTTGTTTGGGGGCTTTTCTAATTGTAAATTAACAATTTATAACTGTACATATTTATGGAGCATAAAATGATGTTATGATTCACAAATACCATGTGAAAGAACTAAATCAAGCCAATTAACATATCCATCACCTCAAATACTTATTGCATTTTGTGGTGAGAACGTTTGAAATTTACTGTCATAGCAATTTCGAAGTATACAATACGCTATTGTTAACTACATATACCACGCTGTGCAGTGGATCTCAAAAAACATCCTTATTCCTCCTGTGTAGCTGAGATTTCGTACTCATCATCTTCCCACTCCCCCGAGTCCCTACAGCCCCCAAACCCACCATTCCACAGCAGAGAATTAGTTTGTAAGAGAGGTACATTAAGAGAGAGGAAAGTGAACGTATAAAAAATGATTTTGAAGAATGGAAAAGTAGAATTGTGTGAAATTAACTCACCACTTGAGTTTTGTGGTTCCAAATTCAAAGTGAATTGATTCAACAAATATTCGAGTGCCTACTCTGGGTCAGACCATGTGCTCTGCCAATGATTTCACAAGAGAGAAGTCTATCCAAGGGACATGACTTAATTTCTCCAAACTTGACCATGTCATAGGGAGGGTCCTTTCTCCCCAACTTCAAGAAAATATGCCAACAGCAGCAACAGGGGTTGAGTTTACTGGAGTTCAATTCTCATTTTCAAATGACCTATGAGATGCAAAACACGACAAGACACAGTGGCTCACACCTGTCATCTCAGCACTTTGGGAGGCCAAGGTGGGTGGATAACCTGAGGTCAGGAGTTTGAGACAATCCTGGCCAATGTGGTGAAACCCTGTCTCTACTAAAAATACAAAAATTAGCTGAGTGTGGTGACATGCGCCTGGAATCCCTGCTACTCGGGACACTGAGGCAGAAGAATCACTTAAAATGGGGAGGTAAAAGTTGCAATGAGCCAAGATAGCGCCACTGCACTCCAGCCTGGGTGACAAGGGCAAGAGACTCCATCTCCAAAAAAAAAAACAAAAAAAAGATAGAGTCACTTTTATCTCCACATGAAGGAACTCTGAAAAATTATACAAATCCCTGTAATCCCAGCTACTCAGGAGGCTGAGGCAGGAGAATCACTTGAACCCAGGAGGCGGAGGGTGCAGTGAGTGGAGATTGCACCATTGCACTCCAGCCTGGGCGACAGGAGCAAAACTCCATCTCAAAAAAAAAAGATGCAAAATATGTATTCAGCACTAAATTATTATAATATCGTATAATTATACCATATAATACATGCCATTACCCTCATGGATATTATACTACAAACCACTTAGGGAAGCCCAATATTTAGATAAGCCGATCTACATGACCTCCAACTTGAGGCCTTGAACACCAGGGTAAGTTGAGCTAAGACTACTGGGTAAAATCCATCTATGGATGTTCATCAAACCAGTCTTTTGACTTCCTTTTGGTTAGAGTTTTATTTTCTATTTGAAATTATTCTTCCCCAGGCTCTGATTAGGACTGCACAGGAGAGAAGTCCCTGCAGAGGAGGTGGCCTCTATAGGAAGCATGTTGATGACAGGTGTTTGGTTGTAAGAAACAGGAAGCTCAACACAAACTGCTTGTGCAATTAAAAAGTCCAGAGATGGCATGCTTTCTAAAGGCTGTGAACAAGAAAAAAGAAAAACAATAACTAAAAAAAAAAAAATCCAGAGATAGAGTAAAAATCAAACGCTATTTGATCAGGACTCCAGCAAAACCTTGGCAGTTACCTTCATTCCTCTGTAACACTTCTTACCTATGTCACCCTCAAGGGTGTGTTACCTTCATCCTCAAGCTAGACATCTTTGAGACAAGACGGATATACATGGAGGCATCATTCCCAGGCCTCCTATCCCTACGTCATTCCATTTAGGAGGACAAGAAACTCCACATGGTTCCATTTAGGAGGACAAGACATGTTATTTCTCTAACCATCAATTCTTACATTTTAATTGGCAAAAGTTAGCTCTCATATCCTCTTGGAACTAACTGGTGAGACCCGGACACTGTAAGGAGCTGACTTTCATCGGTTTAGAACTAGGAAGGGATGCTCTAAGCCAGTCACTGTGGAAACATGGATGGGATTGTGCTGATTGATTTAACACATTGAGAACCCACCCCTCCCCACCTTTGGCTGAGGGTGGAGGTGTCAGGAGTCGTCAGGAGTCAATCTCACCCATAAATATCAGGTTAGGGAGCAGGAAGGGGAAGATTTTGCCAGAAAGGAAAGCAACAACATACACCACAGATAAGGTCTGAAGGGGGCTGTGAAATAGGCAATTTCATAGACCCCTCTTCAGACTTTTCAGTTTCCTCTGCCAGTGGAAAGCTTCAGACTCATGCACTAAAGGAAGGCAATAATATGGTAAGAGATATTTGGGGAAATGAATCAGTGCCTGTAAAGCATTGTGTAAGAATGACCTACTAAACAGTAAGAGTGTAATCACTGGAATGCTTCATACCCGCACTAACTCTGCAGCCTGCCCGAGCTCAGGATGTCTCTGCTGCTGTTACTCTGGCAGTCATCCTCCTCGCCGAGATCGTTATGATTGGACCAGCTGAGCCTAGAGGGTTCTTCAGCCCCTCATTCTTCTCTATGACATTTATTACCTATTTCCTAGGCCCCTCAACATCATAAGAAAGGAAATGGGAGGAAGCTGGGCAGCCATGGAACCTGGACACCTCCTTGCAGTCCCTTCTTAGCACAAATCTAAACACCTTTGCAGGAACTGGTAGGCCCTTCACTGGTTCAGTATCTCTCATCACTCTTTTCTCGGGAGGGAGCAAGTTCATATCTACCTGACTATCAGCTGTCTGCTTCTCATCACGGAGATGTCAGGGAGGACACTTGATACAGATTAGACCACTGGTTTGGATGTCAACCCAACTGAGTTCTACGTGGGGCCCTTCTGCAGTGTCTACTCTGTGACCTTTGTCCTCATCTCACTGAGTGTCAGCTTCTTTTCTGCAAAATTGGTTAATGTTGCCTTCTCACATCTTAAGGTTCTAGGTTTCTATGAGTCAAGTGAAACTTCCCCAGTAGAAAACACTCAATCTTAATTCAAAATCTAAAACACGTTCTTTGGAAAGCCGAGGTGGGTGGATCATGAGGTCAGGAAATCAAGACCATCCTGGCTGACACAGTAAAACCCCATCTCTACTAAAAAATATAGAAAATTAGCTGGGTGTTGATGGCATGCACCTGTAGTCCCAGCTACTTGGGAGGCTAAGGCAGGAGAAACACTTCAACCTGGGAGGTGGAGGTTGCAGTGAGCCGAGATGGTGCCACTGCACTCCAGCCTGGGTGACACAGTGAGACTCTGTCTCAAAAATAAATAAATAAATAAAATAAAAGTTTGGGTGCCCCCCAGGAAACAGACTCTGAGATGGAGATTTGTATGAGGATATTTGTGGGAAGCGTTCTTAGAATCAACACTCATGCAGAAGAGAAAGAAACAGGACTGGGAAAGGGAGGCTCTACATTGCAGTGAAATCTTAATGAAGGCCTTAGCTGTCATTACACAGAGGGCAGGAGAGCTGGGATGGCCGTTCAGAGCCTGATTTGAGGCAAGGGGCCTGTGTTTTATTCCCATCCCCCACCATCAAGTCCCCAGATGCAGCTTCCCCCAGTGACAGGGACCTGACCTGGGCAAAGAGGTTTTCTTCAGCTATTGACAATTGCCTGGGAAGGACTCAGTGGTAAACTTTCAATAGCCAACACCCCCATAAATCAAGGCATCTGAATGCCTCTATCTTGAGTGGGGATTTGGAGACCTGGGTGTTGGACCACAGCACCCACTGCGTGTCCTATCCTTATATCCTCTTCCATTCCCAGTTTCTGTCCCCATACGACGACCCAAGGTATCCAGTTTTTTCTCTGGGGACTTAGTGAAGGAAGAAACTATCCCTGGAGTCTTCCCCACCTAGCTTTCCTCTGATGGTGTGACTGAGGAGAAGTCAATTCTGCAAACCGTCCTCAGAGGAAAGCCAGGCTCCTTGGCATTACAGAGGATGTTACTTTGACCCCAGTGAGCTAATGCACTCCCTTTTAAAGGGCGTTTTAATCTATCCACCAGAAAAAGGAATTTGATGCACTGAATGTTATCTTCAAGAACAGCTCTACCCTGAAATATCTTCATAACAGTTAATAACACCTAGTGAGATATTATTAGCATTTTCTTAATTTGTACCCATGGGCGCTAGAGACCAGCAACATTTTTCTGAAGGGGTCCTATGTTTGAAAAACTCTAGTGAGAAAAAAACATTCTTTTCAAATGGAAATAACCTAGCTGACTTAAACATTTATTTTCTTTTACGCACTATTTTCCTCTGACTTGATTATCTTAGAGTATGTGTTTCTTATATTTCTCTCCTTTGGTTTTGAGCAAAAGGTACATCTTAAAAATATCTAATCAATAAGGAAGATGAAATCCCATTACGCATCACTTCCTTTAATAGAATCTATTTTAAACTTGGACTTCCTGGAACTAAGATATCCAGCGGTTTATCAGAAACAATCAGACATTTCAAATAAAGAATATTTACAGGTCCGCAGCTACCTCTTTGGATGCAAATTTATACACAGCCATCCTAGGAACTCTCTTAAAGCTAGCCCACCTGAGATGACCTCCTCATTGAAAGAGAATCATCCTATTGTGGTTATTCAGGAAGAAGCAAATAGAGACAGAACTTCAAACACAAGTGTTGCTAGAATCCATCAAGGGTTTAGGAGAATGTAACTTTCCAAATATAACTCCATGACAGAAGACATTTTCCTGGTTGAAAAAAATCCTCACCCTTATTAATCAATTGTAAAAATTTTACTGAAAGTTCATTTTACACCCAATACTGCTGGCATAAAAAAAATTTCCTGCCCTCAAGAAATTTACAGTCTCGCTGGGGAGAACAGAGTAGCGCTTGAAATAATTAAAGCACAATTAAATCTGAAGTGCTGCAAGTTTAGCGGTAGTTCAGGGAGAGGAGGGCTCTATCACTGCAGGATGATGTAGATATGAAAGCTTTCACAAGGGCTTAGGAGCAAAGCCTTTGAAAGTCCCAGTTGAACGGCAGAAATATTTTCTGGGAGGGACAGTGTTTTAAGTGTTCATTACTTTTTAATGTCTTATCTATAAATTATTGATTAGACTGCTGAATGCTGAGCTGTACTTTAAAGCAATAGTCAGGTGAGTGTGAAGAAGGAGGACTCTGGGAAGGTCCAAGAGCTGGTGGCACCACGTGCAGGAGGGCAGGCCTGGGTAAGAGTCCTGGTGTCTGCAAGAGGGTATTGACAGTCAAGGCGGATAAAGAGACACCAGGAAGAAAAGAGGCAACCAGGAGAGGAAGTTTCCCCAAAACAATTTGTCCCTGCTCTAAAATTCAGGGCCATGCTTGCTGAGCCATTGCATTAGTCTGTTTTGTGTTCCTAAAGTAATGCCTGAAAGTGGGTAATTTATAAAGACAAAAAGGTTTATGTGGCTCACGGTTCTGATGGTTGGAAAGTTCAAGATTGGGCATCTGCATCTGGTGAGGGCAGACCTCAAGCTGCTTCCACTCACGGTGGAAGGTGGAGGGGAAGATGCGTGTGGTTCAGAGATCAGATAGCAAGGAGGGCGGTTCCAGGCTCTTTTAAACAACCAGCTCCAGCAGGAAGTAATAGAGTGAGAACTCACCCCCACAGGGAAGGCATTAACCTAACCATGACCAGCTCCATCACCCAAACACCTCCCACCAAGTTCCACCTCCAACCTTAAGGATCAACATTGAAACTACAGCACCCACCATTGAGTAGTAAAAGAGGCGGAAGTATTTTGACCCCTCTGGTCATTTCAAATAACCCCTGGTCCTGGGGTACAGTCACAGTCTGCAGGGGGTCTTTTATGGTCCCACCCCTTTTTGCTAATTCTCAGCCTTTAAAGGGAGGGGTAGGGAGAGATTTAAAGGATACAAAATTATAGCTAGATAGGAGAAATTAATGCTAGTGTTTTATAGCACTGCAGGATGACTACAGTTAACAATAATATATTTACATAGTTTCTGGCTGGGCACAGTGGCTCATGCCTGTAATCCCAGCACTTTGGGAGGCCGAGGCAGGTGGATTACCTGAGGTCAGGAGTTCGAGACCAGCCTGGTCAACATGGTGAAAGCCCGTCTCTACTAAAAATACAAAAATTAGCCTGGTGTGGTGGCACATGCCTTTAATCCCAGCTACTTGGGAGGCTGAGGCAGGAGAATCACTTGAACCCAGGAGGCGGAGGTTGCAGTGAGCTGAGATTGCACCACTGCACTCCAGCCTGGGCGACAGAGGGAAACTCCATCTCAAAATAATGATGACAATAATAATTATATATTACTTAGTTTGAAATAGTTAAAAAGAGTATATGCAATGTTCCCAATATAAAGAAACAATAAATGTTTGAGATGATGGATATGCGAATTATCCTGATCACTGTATATTATCTATAATTGAAACAACACTATGTACCCCATGAGTAGGTACAATTATTATTTTTCAATTAAAAAATAGGGCCAGGCATGGTGGCTTACCCCTGTAATCCCAGCACTTTGGGAGGCTAAGAGGGGCAGATCACTTGAAGTTAGGAATTTGAGACCAGACTGGTCAACATGATGAAACCCTGTCTCTGCTAAAAACGCAAAAACTAGCCAGGTGTGGTGGTGTGCAACTGTAATCCCAGCTACTTGGGAGGCTGAGGTGAGAGAATCGCTTCAACCCAGGAGGCTAAGGTTACAGTGAGCCAAGATCACTCCACTGCACTCCAGCCTGGGCAACAGAGGGAGACTCCTCTGTCTCTAAATAAATAAATAAAGCACTAGAGTACATGTGGGAAAGGCTGAGCCACAGCAGAGAACTCACTCAAGACTTCAGAGGGGAATTCTGTAAGAGTACATGATAGGCAACCAATAATAATAATAACCATTAATTGGGCAGGAACTGTCTGCCTGGGATTGCTGTATGCATTTCTCTTCAGTACCTCATTCAATATTCAAAATCCTCCACTTAGACTGGTGCTGTCCCATTGTACAGGTGAGAAAAGTGATGCTCCTAGAAGGTTACAGAGCCTGCCTTAAGGGAAGTATCTGAATGAGCCCTATAATGAATCCACTAAAGGAATACCTGAATGAATACATCAATTACAAATGTCCCATAGGAATAAAAATTACCAAAATTATCAAGATTTAAGTGCCTAGAGTACTGACAAAGAACTTTCATATATATTACCTCTCACCACAACTCGGCAAGGAAGATATTTACGTCCTCCTTCTAATCCTCTTTCCCAGAAAGATATGACTCCCCCCATGATCTCTCAGCTAGAAAGAGCAGATTGAGGCTAGGTACACTGGCAGGGCCCATAGTCCTAGATGCTCAGGAGGCTGAGGTGAGAGGACTGTTTGAGCCTAGGAGTTTGAGGCTGCAGTGAGCCTGCAGTGAGCTGCACCAGCTGAGTGATATAGTGATATATCAAGACTTCCTCTCCAAGAAGAAAAAAAGATAAAAGAAAATAAATGACTGAAACAAGATTCAAACCCAGATGTTGGAACACCAAAGCCCCTCTGTTCAGATCAAAGGCTCCAAGTCCAGGTGTAGGAAGACAGTCTGAGGGTTGAAGGGAAAGGACAACCTCACACGGATGAACACAGTATGACTTACAGAATTGTCTGGACATGCCCATGATCATTACTCTTGTGATTCCCTTGTATCCCATTATCTGCATACAAAACCTTCCCTTCTCCAGAATGGAATTTTTTTTGGCAGGGGGCGGAACTCTGGTGGACAGCAGGGAAGATGAGCACAGTCAAAGACGGCATCTTACCCTAAAATTAGTCTTGTGCAGAAAGAAAGTCTCAGTCACAGTGATCTCAAGAATTAAGAGAGGGGATGCCAACACGGTGTCTGGGGTTTGGGAAAAAGAAGAAAAGGAGCACAGGGAAACAAGAACAGACTTGAAAGGTGGCATTGGGGCTTGGCTGATGAGAGACCTGCATGGTCCATGCCACTGGGGATGTTACCATGGCAGTGAGGTCTCTAGGAACAAGGGCCCAGCCCCCAGCAGCCACCCAACAAAGCCAACCCTCTCTTGGAAAGACAGTGTGGAAATCATTATGATAATGCAGTTCCTTGCTGGTTTGCCATTGGGAACACCAGGCAGATCCCTTGAGCCAGACTTTCTGTGAATGGAAGAACTAAAGGAGCTGCTGCCATGGCAATGCAGTTCCCCTGCCCATTTATACCATCAGTGAGCTAGAGGAGATCCCTGGAGGAAGTGGATCCCCACCTCCTTCACCAAGGCAGAGAAATTGCCAAGGATACACAGATGGAGAGGAGCCTTAGGGAACGTTCTCTCCAGCCTGAAGTGGTTGCTGGAGTTGCCATGGCAACTGGAATCCTTGCCCACCAAACCATGAAGAAGGGAGATCAACTTCAGCTGCAGGAGCCCGCCTGTGCCTGCGCAGCTCCTGGGACCCCAGTCTGGCAAGTTCTAGCCAAGGATGCACCTTAGGTGAGAGGCTGTTTCCTGTGGTGCCTGGAAGGACTGACTCTTAGCTCCTTCCATGAAAGGACACGCCAGTGCAGTCCAGGAGAACAAAAGGCACTCCTAAGGAAGATGGATGGATGGTTGCTATCAATCTCAACAGTGGCTTTGTCATCGGGAAGCATTTGAAGTGCATGTGTCATACTAAACTTCATTTTTGTCTCTCTTTTTTGTTTGTCTGTTTCATTTGTCTTTTTGAGACAGTCTCACTCTGGCACCAGAGAGTCTTGAACTCCTGGCCTCAAGCAATCCTCTGTCTCAGCCTCCCAAGTAGCTGGGACCTACAGGCACATGCCATCAAGCCTATATAATTATTTGTTTATTTAATTTATTTTTACTTTTTGTACAGATGAGGTTTCACTATTTTACCCAGGCTGATCTCAAACTCCTGGGCTCAAGCAATCCTCCTACCTTGGCCTCCCAAAGTGCTGGGATTACAGGTGTGAACCACCAAGCAGGCCCTGTCTCTGTTCTTAAGTTCTCTTGGGTAACTCCTTTAACTAATAATAATGTATCTAATATTCAAATAGGTGGGTTTTGTCTCTTGAGGGCAAAAGGAGTAGAAAGGGGAGATGGGAGTCTCTGTGGGAGAAAACTTCTAATACGTTCAATTTTTCTTTAATTTTAGATTCAGGAGGTACATGTGCAAGTTTATTTTATGGATATATTGCATAATGGTGAAGTTTGGGCTTCTAGAGTACCCATCACTCAAATAGTAAACAATGGACCCAATAGGTCACTTTTCAACACTTACTCTTTTCCTACTGTTACAGGAAAGGGGTCCTGGTCCAGACCCCATAAGAGGGTTCTTGGATCTTGCACAAGAAAGAATTCAGGGCAAGTCTGTAAAGTCAAAGCAAGTTTATTAAGGAAGTAGAGAAATAAAAGATTGGCTACGCCATAGAGCAGCCCCAAGTGCTGCTGGTTGCCCACTTTTATAGTTATTTCTTAATGATATGCTAAACAAAGGGTGGATTATTCATGCCTCCCCTTTTTAGACCATATACGGTAACTTCCTGACATGGCCATGACATTCATAAACTGTTATGGCATATAGCAGTGAGGACAACCAGCGGTCACTCTCATTGCCATCTTGGTTTTGGTGAGTTTTAGCCACCTTCTTTACTGCAACCTGTTTTATCAGCAAGGTCTTTATGACCTGTATTTTGTGCCAACCTCCTATCTCATCCTGTGACTTAGAATGCCTAAACTGACAGGGAATGCAGCCCAGTAGGTCTCAGCCTCATTTTACCCAGTTCCTATTCAAGATGGAATGGCACTGGTTCACCCACCTCTGACATTTTCCCCCTCGCTTTTATAAAAGAACTCTTAATCCTAAGAGTTGCAGAGGGACAAAGATCATCTTCTGTAACTTCTTCAGGCTGAACAGAGATGATGATAGTCCTGCCTATTAGAGTCTCTTGTGTTAGGGGTAGATGGTAGCTCAATCAGAAAGTATCAGTATGGTAAGGACCATTCATAACTCTTAAGTTCTGATAAAAGGTGCTATCTGAAAAAACTAATAAATGTTCAGTTTGAGACAATGTTGAGTAAGCTTATCCTGCATTCCTATACAAAGAGTACAACAGTGATATATTCCACAGCAGTAAAGCAAAATAAGTAAAATTATTCCAGCTAAACTAAATTAGAAGGCTTTCCACAAACTGGGCAACTGTTGGAACCAAGCTGATATGCATGTGCTAGCTGACTGCAATGTGTCCAGAATTAAAATATTGATTTAGACTTTTATATTACCTATCCCTCTTTTCTCTGAGGAGCAGTCAGGGATCACTGGTTGGTTCACAGGAATAAGCAGGGTTAGGCTAAATTGCAGAGATAAAAACAACTGATGAGACTAAATTTTAATACAAGTATACCACAGTTTTTGAAAAATAACTTCTTTCTCCAGTTTCCCATTTTTATTGAAGACAAATCATGGTAAGACTGATTTGCTTTATTATACTTGGCCTGATTATTTGTATAAAGTGCAACAAGAATAATTGCTTTTCACATAAGCTCTTTTTAAATTGGCTTTGATGGAACTCTTCCATAGAAGGAAACTTAGATAAGACTTTATTTTAGAGCCCAACCCTGCCATGGGTTTGTACCCTCTAATACTTATGAGTCGAGTAAATTCCTCTTTTCTTGGGGTCCCAAGATAACCTGGGGTTCCTGGACCCGTTAGAAAGTGACATTCTTGACTTACCACAGGTCAGAAACCTTGTACAGGGACTCTGTAGGCAAGGCATGAGGCCAGTTCCCAAAAGGGCATTTATTGGCTTTCCAAGTCAAGTTCGATTCCTTAAAGGAAAGCATCCATTCTAGTCAAAGCCTTGGAAAAATAACCAATTTCTCCAATTTTGTCCCATTGCAAAAGAAAACACATTCTTATTGCACTTATGAAAATAACTATATTGCCATAAATTAAGATACTTAGAAATAGTTTCCAAATTCTAAAGAAATCAGGCAGAGAGAAACAAATATGCTCCAGATTTTGTTCACAGGAATACACTTTGCTCAATTGTTAAAAGCTGTCAATAACTAAAAAGTTTTCTTGACTCTCGAAAACAAAGGATCAGCAATGTTTTAAGCAAAAAGTGAAAAAGACTATTTCAGACTGCTATTGGTTCAGTCAATTCAGTTAACTCCTGTTCTGCTTGATAGGTGTGAACATTCTAGTTCTCCATGTGTCCTGAAAGTTTTTTCCTTTATTCTAATGTCACAATCTCCAAAGGTATCAGAAACTTGCATTTAAGAATATCTGTCAAAGTCCTCGCATGGTGGCTCATGCCTATAATCCCAGCATTTTGGGAGGCAGAGGCGGGTGGATCACCTGAGGCCAGGAGTTCGAGACCAGGATGGACAACATGGCGAAACCCTGTCTCTACTAAAAATGCAAAAATTAGCCAAGCGTGGTGGCGCACGCCTACAATCTCAGCCACTAGGACTACTAAAAAGGCTGAGGCAGGAGAATCACTTGAACCTGGGAGGCAGAGGTTGCAGTGAGCCAAGATCATGCCACTGCATGGGAAATGGAGCAAGACTCCATCTCAAAACAAAAAAGTCCTATAGTTGATTTGAAGCCACCTTCTAAAGAGGATTTAAACAAGACAATAATTATCTGTGAATGACAAAACATCTTAGGACAGCCGCACTCAAAAACTTGATTGACAAAGAAATTTGGTTACCTCTGTGGCATACAATGATTTTAACATAACAATTATTAAAAACATACCAGATTTATAGGAGTTTCCTGTAACTTTGGAACATGTACCAATAATACGTTTATACAAATACAGCCCAAAGAAAACTAAACACTATTTCACATTTGATAATGCTTCCTGTGTGACTTTTATACCAAATAACTCAAATGTCACTGTTGCATTACTGCATTATTCATGTCATGCCCAATTCTTAATAAAACTTTATAGACAAATGTATTAATCTTAAATCAGTTTGACCATAAGATAAGATTCTCATAAACCTTTTATAACCCTTTACAATTTTTTTTAAAGAGCAGATCATAAGCAGGTTTTTGCTTGAAGAAAAAACTTGTTATGCTGTTATTACAATGTTTAATTTACAGAAAAACTGAATCCGCCTTTAACTTTAGCCAGTATGTTTGCCCACAGAATCTCTTACCATTAATTTTTTATAAACCTTCCACAACTGTTCAGACCTTCAGATTTTTCCCATCTCACTTAAAACCATCCTTTTACCCTCTAAACTTAGGCAAGAAATCCACATTTTCATGCCTTCCTATAATCTTTTACCAAAAGTACATTCTACTTTGCTTACATGCCTTGTATGAAGAACTGTTTCTTCAGTAGTCACAATTACACGTTACAATTTTAACTCTTAGCTTCTTTTATTTTTGGTGAAAACCTTGGTAAGATCAGAATTGTTTATGTACTAGGTATGGAACCTAGCCTAGGACACACCAGGCAGAAGTAAGTGCAGATAAGGGCTTTTTCCAACACGGCTAGGGGCGTGACTAACTCCACATGTCACCAGGCCTTATCTAGAATCTAATGCTCCAAAGTACATAAATTTAACAATTTTTAAAAGTCAAAGAAGCAGTTTATGATCTTAAGCCATTTAGTAAATTTAATATCTGACCTGCATAATTTAGACCAAATGTTTTTATTTTACCAATAATCTTGAAAGCTGTTTTCATTTCCTAGAGATTACTAAAGTCACATGAACTAAATAAAAGGCATTATACTTTTTACTTTTCTAACAAAATATTTTATTTAGGCTCTTATTATTATTAAACCAATTAATCAAAGCTCTTTTATATTACACACACATAATACATGTGAATACACAGATAGAGAAAAGATAAAAGGACTCATTCATTCCCTAAGCCAGGAATTGGACCCTAAACCCCAGGTCATCATTGTGAAAAGAGAAAGCATGGCCCTATGGTTACAAAGCCAAGCTCCCAAGGAAATGATTGACTACTTTACTGGGCCATTGAACAGTGGGCTTACCGGTGTCCTAAGCCTGTGTTCTATCCTAAGGTACCCCTCTTATGACAGAACAATACAGAAAGACACACAAAGCACACCAAATTCCCTACAGTTTAAGACAAGCCTCACACATCCTTTTTCCCATTAATCAAAACTTTACAGGAGATAAACAGTGATTTTTACTGCTCAACCAGTTTGCATAAACAGAGAAAGGGAGAGAGAGAGGAAAACATTGCCTGAAGCAGGGCAGAGAATGTGAGGCACAGCAACCCTGAAAAGTTCAGGCGGCCATTTCTCGGTAGTGAAGGAATCTTTTCCAGCAGTCCCATCAGCTCTCAAATTTCCCTTTTAGGATGAAAAAAAGCTCCCTGTGTCCCACGATCCTGTACATGCCTAATCCTGTCACTCACAGCTGTCAGCAAAGAGTGCAAGGCAGATTAATCCAAAGAGAATAGCAGTTAATATCCCATAGGGCCAAACCTGCTCTTAGCTGAGAGGGACTTTACGGAGAGGGACTTTATTGAGAGAGCCTCTAACCCCCTAAATCTTGGAAGGGACTCTCACCCCTCCTAAATTGGGTCTCTAACTCAAGGTCGATCAAGTGTCCTTGCCTTTCATTAAGAGGGGCCTCTAACCCTCTGTCTTAGGAGAGACTCTAACTCCCTTAAGTTGGGCCTCTAACCCAATCCCATCCTTTTCTTGGCTACCCCACCGCTTACCCAAAGTCATCCAATCAGTGCTGCAGGATCTCCTTGGTATCATCCTTTTTACTAGATGATACTGAGGAGTTTATTAGAAAGGTGTTACCAGACCCCCACCACTTACCAGGGGTTTCCACACTCCAGTCCCTTCTGTGGTTGCCAGAAAGACGTTACAGGACCCCTTTACCCAACTTTGGTTTGGGGGTTTCTGCACTATAGTCCCTTCTGTGGTCAACAGAAAGATGGTGCAGGAAAGGGGTCCCAATCCAGGCCCCAAGGGAGGGTTCTTGGATCTCATGCAAGAAAGAATTCAGAGTGAGTCCATAAAGTGAAAGCAAGTTTATTAGGAAAGTACATCAATGAAAGAATGGCTACTCCATAGACAGAGCAGCCCCGAGGGCTGCCGGTTGCCCATTTTTATGGTTATTTCTTGACTATAAACAAGGGGCGGATTATTCATGCCTCCCCTTTTTAGACCATATAGGGTAACTTCCTGACATGGCCACGACACTTGTAAACTACTACGGCGTATAGCAGTGAGGACAACCAAAGGTCACTCTTGTCGCCATCTTGGTTTTGGTGGGTTTTGGGCAGCTTCTTTACTGCAACCTGTTTTATCAGCAAGGTCTTTATGACCTGTATTTTGTGCTGACCTCCTATCTCATCCTGTGACTTAGAATGCCTTAAGCGTCTTAGAATGCAGCCCAGTAGGTCCCTGCCTCATTTTACTCAGCTCCTATTTAAGATGGAGTTCCTCTGGTTCACACGCCTCTGACACTACCTTTCTCCCTTTTGGAGGTCCCTAATGTCTACCATTTCCATCTCTATGTCCATATGTGCCCATTGTTTAGTTCCCACTTATAACTGAAAACATGCAGTATCTGATTTTCTGTTTCTGAGTTATTTCACCTAGTATAATGACCTCCAGCTCCATCCACATTGCTGCAAAAGACATGATTTCATTCTTTTTTTATGGCTGAGTACTACTCCATGGTGCATATATATCGATCATCATTTTCTTCATCCCATCATCCATTGAAGGACATTTAGGTTGATTTTATGACTTTGCTATTGTGAACAGTGCTGTGATAAACATATGAGTGCAGGTGTCCTTTTTATATAATGATTTCTTTTTTGGGGAGGTAGATAACCAGTAGTGGGAGTGCTAGGCCAAACGGTAGTTCCATTTTTAGTTCTTTGAGGAACCTCCATGCTGTTTTCCATAGAAATTGTACTAATTTACATTCCCACCAACAGTGTATAAGTGTTTCCTTTTCTCCACATCTGTTGTTTTTTTGACTGCTTAGTAATAGCCATTCTGACTGGTATAAAGTGGAATCTCACTGAAGATTTAATTTGCATTTCTCTGATGGTTAGTGATATTGAGCATTTTTATATGTATATTGGCTGCTTCTATGAAGTTCAAATTTTAATATCCAAATTATTTATGTGTATATGATTAATAAGATTAAAATTTTAAAAAATGGAAAGTAAATAGAAATAGAACCATTCAAGGAGCCAAAAAGCATGACTTCAATAGTCCTGAGACTGCTGATATCAAGAAGTGTGTTACTCATTTAAAACATAGAGACCTCAGGGTCTGCATCCCTGTCCACCACCATATTCTATTCGTCAAATCTGGAGACTAACATGAATGGAGGATGAATAAAACACACTGATATGTATTTGATTGGTCTTTTTTATTGCATTTCCTCTAGCTGGGTCATTTTCATTTCCATCTGGGTTCAGAAAAACAACATCCCTTGACACATGATGGAGGTGGGTGGTAAATTAAACCAGCTAACAGGCCACATGGCTAAACTTGCATTAATAAGAAAATGAATTGGATTTATTTTACCATCATTTTACCATCCCAGAACTACACAGAGACATGGCACAGTGACCTTGGTGCAAGATGGTGGCTGCAGATGACGTGTCATGCTCCTATGCCATCACAAGACCATATATCGGGTTCCTGTTCTGTGTCACACACTGTGCTACAGGCTTACATAAATTCTTTCTTTTCATCTTCACAACAACACAGTGGGGGATGTATTATTATTCCCATATCACAGTTGATGGAACTGAGGCTAAGAGAGGTTAAGCAATTTCTGCCTAAGGGCACTTTGAAAGTAAATGTAAAATGCCCAGGTGATGCCCAAACCCAGTTCTGGAGCAAAGCAGGTGCTCCTGACTCCTATATTCTAAGCTTTCTGGGTGGTTCTGTACATACAAACTGCCTGCCTTGCCAGTGGCATCTGGATTCATTGAAATAGGATAATAAAAATGAAATCAAGGGAATGATTAATAATTTCCTCCTCACATTTTTCATTTAGACTCAAATCCTCCAACAATACCACTGTTTGCTCTACCAGCTTCAGGCTGTCTCTCCCATGCCTTCCTTTCTGCTGCTATGTGCTTTGCTTGTGTGATCTGATTAGCTCTCAAATGTCACAATAATTCTACGATTTATATTTCATTTCAATGCATACAGAGCACCTATTCCTAAATGTGCAGTTAGTTTTATTTCAGATGCTATGATAAGAAGGAACATGAATGAAAAAAAAAAAAAAAAAAAAAAACAAGAAAAAGAAACACACGAATCTCTTAATAACCTTACAAATCCACTGGAAAAATGAATATATTTCAAGTCAATAGCTGATCAGCATGCTATCTATCCAAGTATCTATGTAAAATTACTCAACCTCAACGTCACTAATTATAAAATATGCAAGTTAAAATCAGACACCATTCTTCTTATCTATCTCATTTTATCTATTTGCAGAGGCATGTTTACACGCATACAAACATACACACACACACACAAATAGTGCTAATAAAATTTCAGAGATTGGTCCTCTCATGCGTTGCTGATAGGATTTTAGTTTGCAGCTGTCTTTCTCAAGGGCCACTGTACACACACACACACACACACAGACACACACACACACATGTGCTCTAGAAGTGCTTCTACCACTTGGCTTAGTGATTCTCCTTTGAGATATCTACCCTAAGGAATGAAACTAAGAATACAAAATTTACCCAAAGGCTATTTATCATTGCTTTATAATAGTAAAAACTATAAAAACAGCTGAGAAGTTGGCAAGTGGGAGACCCGTTAAATAAATCCTGGTACAGTCATATCTGGTAGACTGCTGTGCAGCTATTAAAATTATGCCTTTTAGAAATATTTAAAGACATCAGGAAATGGACATTTGATACTGCTAAGTGAAAACAAAACTTATTTACAATATAAATCCAATCTTGTAATAGAAATTATATTTAAATATATATATAGATGTGTCATTATACTGAAACTTTATCAAGTTACTTATATTTTCCTTTCTAGAAAATATTATATGGATTGAAAAGACACTAAAATTTAATAGCACTAGTATTTTGTGGGCTATTAATTATATTCTTCATATTTTTCTGTATTTTTTTAATGGTTGTAATGACTATTTCTATAGCCAGAAAAAAACAATGATGCTAGTTTTAAAAAGACAAGGCAGGCATAGTGGTACAAGCCTGTAGTCCTAGCTACTCAGGAGGCTCAAACAGGAGCATCCCTTGAACCCAGCAGTTTGAGGCTACAGTAAGCTATGATCGCACCACTGCACTCTAGCCTGGAAGACGGAGCAAGACCTCGTCTTTTTTTTTTTCCTTCTTAAAGACCAGTTTGATAAGAGGGACTCCATTTTAACAACAGTAACAGAAAAGCGAAATAGTAAATGAGCCTGACTACAACCATTTCTTGCCAGCATTTCCTGCCTCTTCTCATTCCCATAAAAGGGGCTAACTAAGGCATGGAAGAACAACCCAAACTGGGATTGCTACCCTTAATCCTGTGATATACAATGACTTTTCTACCTGGGCTTGGCAACATCGACTTTTGCCTTTAGCATCTGTAAAAGGAAGACTATTGGTAACTTGCGCAGAAACATTAAGACATAGTAACATTGTATACCGATATCAAACTATCACAGGTACCCCCAAAACATGTACAATTCATATATCAATTAAATGTATTTATATATAAATAATAATTTTTTAAAATACCTAATAGAAGCTGTGTTGAATAAGTCCACGGCCCTTTCAAAGGAGAAGGAAAGCTGTGTCATACTCTGAGTAGCTATTTCTAGCACTTTCCTTTGTATAAGGACAGCATGACTAGATTACAACTAAAGAATCTTAGGAAAAGTCACTACCAAGAGGCAGTCATTCATGTGAAAGGGTCAGGGAAGAAAGAGCAAGGCAAGCATGTGGGAGGGCATTGCAGACACACTGCCCAACAGACACAGATAGACATCCAGAGATCAGCAGCGTTCCCCATGGTCATGGGCCGTCACTCCTATCCTATGACTTTGCTTTCTGCCCTTGATTATCTCAAATACGTGAAAACATTATCAATCAGCCTTCCAGAAAAACACCAACTAATGAGCCACCTTTTCTTTTCTTTCATTTGCCTATATTACAAGGCTCAATGTAAAACTTCCTGAAATAGACAGCAAATTTCTCAAAACATGTATTAATGAGTGGCCCTCCCCATTTCCCCTTTCCTGTTACTCTCGGTGTCTCTTAGAAGAATAATAAGAAAATTTATTCAAATTCTTTTGCAATTGATTATATTTTGATTAGCGGTTTGGTTTTTTTTTTTACTTTTTTATTTTTTTTAACCTTTTTTCAAAGCTGGCAGTCGGGCGTGGTGGCTCATGCCTGTAATCCCAACACTTTAGGAGGCCCAGGCAGATAGATCACAAGGTCAGGAGTTCAACACCAGCCTGACCAACATGGTGAAACCCTGTCTCTACTAAAAATACAAAAATTAGCCAGGTGTGGTGGTGGGCGCCCATAATCCCAGCTACTCAGGAGGCTGAAGCATAAGAATCGCTTGAACCCAGGAGACAGAGGTTGCAGTGAGCTGACTGCCCACTACACTGCAGCCTGGGCAACAGAGTGAGACTCCGTCTCAAAAAAAAAAAAATCTGGCTTGGCACAGTGGCTCATGCCTGTTATCCTAGCACTTTGGGAGGCCAAGGCAGCTGGATGACTTGAGATCAGGAGTTCAAGACCAGCCTGGCCAACATGGCAAAACACTGTCTCTACTAAAAATACAAAATTTAGCTGAGCATGGTGGCACCTGTCTATAGTCCCAGCTACTTGGGAGGCTGAGGCAGGAGAATCGCTTGAACTCAGGAGATG
>CAUYLG010043925.1:0-28557 GCA_963573385.1 Cacajao melanocephalus
TGCTTACTGTGAAACTCTCAGTCCTCAGCGCTTCCAATTGCTGTTCTCCTTGTGGGGACGGGACCAGCCGAGCCGGAGTCGTCCCGTATACTCCGCGCCGAGAAGCGCCGTGCTGGGGCGCCGGCAAAATAGCCGCGCCGGCAAAAAAAGTCGCGCTGGCGACCCGTGTGGCTCCTCCGCCGGGAATCTCCTAGTCTGTGGGCAACAAAAATTCGTCTGAAAGTGCGGCGTCCACTCGCTTTCTGCACTTTCACTGGGAGCTACAATCCTGAGCTGTTGTTAATCGGCCATCTTGGATCTCTCCGATGCAATTTTTTTTTTTAAGACAGAGTCTCACTCTGTCACCCAGGCTGGAGTGCAGTGGCATGATCTCAGCTCACTGCAACTTCCGCCTCCCAGGTTCAAGCAATTCTCCTATCTCAGCCTCCTGAGTAGCTGGGATTACAGGCATGTGCCACCACACCAGGTTAATTTTTGTATATTTAGTAGAGACGCAGTTCCACCATGTTAGCCTGGTCTCGAACTCCTGACCTCAGGTGATCCGCCCACCTTGGCCTCCCAAAGTGCTAGGATTACAGGCGTGAGCCATCGCACCCGGCCAATGTGATTTTTAATTAGCTCAATATATATAGTTAGCATTGCTAAGGCAATCATTAATATATGTTTATATTCCATTAATTTAAAAAAGATTTAAGGCAATCTGCAAAAGAAAAATAGGAGGAGGCCTTTTAACTAGTAAGGTCTTTAAAAGAGAGAAAATGATCTGCTTATCGGGTTTCAGAGGTATTATCAAAGCATTGAGTCAAAAGCTCTCTCCAACCACATGAAATTGAGAAGAGGATGCATCCCGCAGCAGGAGTGACTATAATGATATCTAAAAATAAGAAGCCCTTATCTCTGAGAAATTGACCTCCAGGGCTCTCTTCCTGCTGCCAGTTTTCCTCAGGGAAGAGCAGCAGCCCCTCTTGAGGGTGGCAGCAGGTCCTAGGTCTTAACCTGCAGATGCCACGAAGCCTCTGATCTTTAAATAAAGCCATTGCTGGTTTTACGTTTCATCTTATTTCTTTCCACCCATATATTCAGCCAAACAAAACCAACAAGCCAAAAAATCCCCTTCCTGCTTGGTGACGTCACTTTAAGCTCGACTGAGTGCTTTTGAAGGACTTGGAAAAGGGGGTGAGCATCTCCCCACCATCACCCCGAGTCCCTCTGGCCCCTTCCCTCCAGCTCCACCGGACGAAAACAACGGGGCCCAGCTGTCAACCCCACATGTCCTACTGCACTTACCCTGCAGGTCTTTACTTCCGAGATGGGATTTAGAGCCTGTGCCATATCATCCCACCAACTGCCAAGTAAGAACTATTCACCAGACATTTATCCACTTTCAATACGTGATTGGCTTAGACCAGCTTTGTTAACGCTGTCACATTTGTTTAACTAACATAATTGAATCCTAGTGCAAAAATTCCATTTTTCAGAATGCCAATATTAATTTGATTTTGTGTTGAAATGGCAGGGCTTACTATTTAAGGAAGGTGGCTGGAAGGGTTTCTGTGCAGCACACGAGCTTGCGGGCCTGTGAGTGCTGCTTGGTGAAGGGTATAAACACCAGATAGATAGTTTCTTGCCACTGTCTACAAATCCCAGATTTTTTCTGTTTCTTATCATTTTCAGTAAAATTCATGAAAATGAGTTAACATAATTTCAGGAGAAATAACGCAAACTCATCTTTGGACATGAGAAAGAATGATTGCTAAGAGAGATCCACTAAAATCACCAGTTTGCTTTTAGCATGCAAAATTAATTCCACTGAACTTTCATATTCAAATTGTTGGATGTCTTAGAAAATAATGTATCTCACATTGCTTGTGGAAACCCCAAAGGACTGGTCACTACAGGTGAACTCATTTTATAAGGAATGTTGTCTACAAATCAGGCCCCCGAAATCTCGAAGACTGGCATTTATCAAACTGGTATCTGAGAGCATGAGTATACTGGGTGTATCAACACCAACAGACCAGCCATTATCTCAGAAGTGTTCTGTGCTCCAGGTTAGCTTGGAAACTCTGATCTAGACAGAGTTAAGCAGATATACTGAGAATGTAAAGACTCCATTCTGAACCTCTAAGGAGGAAATCACTTCATTTTCTAAGATGAGTTGCTCATGGAACCCTCTGAGTCACATCTCCTGACATTCCCCATAACTAAAGACACCATGGATACATGCAGTATGTTTTAACACACAACACTTCAGTCAAGTATTCCCCTACTTTAAAAAGTTACAGTTGTTTTTAAAAGTATTAAAATTCCCGAGTTCGCTGGGAAAGTATGTGAAAGAAAACAAAGCACTCTAAATCTGGTTAGGTGGGAGATCAACCATGCTGATTTCAGGCAACGGGAATTTATAAGATCTCTGCTGGAGATGGGGGCAATAAAAAGCACTACTTACCAATGACATCGATTCCCTGCATGAAAATGGCCTGCCAGAATTCTGTTCTGTGAAATGCCTACCTTGTAATGCATTTGGGTCTTAGGACAGAGAGAAGCTCATTAAATCCAACTGGAAGAAAATCCTGTGAATCCTAGACCAAGTCTCTCACACAACCAGTATCTTCCTCTGTGTGAACACTGTGGACAGTAATTATAGGACATGTGGCATCCCTGGTGCCCCCCACACTGCCCCCGTACCAAGAAATGTGTACCTCCCCTGGGGTGGTGGTGATAACATTCCTGGTTAAGAACCACTACTCACAGCCTCATAGAACCAGAAAAGAACTCCAAGGGCTGAACCGGGAGAATGATATTCTTTCTTTCCCCTAAGGCACCTTAAACCAAGAAAATGCATCTCTATTTAAATATGCTGAATCCCTGATACAATCTGTCTAACACAGATCCTAGGCTAGTGAGCCATGGTTGCACGGGGTGTCCACTTGGGGAAGGAGACTATGTAATCTAGCAATTCCAGGGATTCTTGTGTTAAGGACAGGCAACAAGCCCAATCCCACGTTACTTACCCTCTCCTTAACCTTCAAAGGAATGCTGGAGTTCCGTGTTTATCAAAAAAGCACCTGACTTCTCTTGATTAGTTATTTGACTTTGGGTCCCAGATCATGTCAAGTTACACAGCACAGAATACAGACCCCTGGAGCCAGAGCTTTATGTTCTAGCATCATGACCTGTGTCGTGAATGTCTAAGACAAGTTCCCCTCCACCCGCTGCTCTGAGCTGCTGCACCTACCAGCTGTCCTGGGCAAATTAATTACCATCTTAACTTGTTGGACCTCCACAGATTCCAATTGCAAAATAAGCAAAATGTTGTTGTGAAGAGTTAGAATAATGAAAGTAAATCACCTCAAAGCACATTTCTGACAGTTCTGGCAGTTCTCACGACTAGTTTTTCCTGAGGGCCTGCACCAGCAAATTCATATTAGGTTTTATCTATAGGACCCGTGGAAGTCAAGATCTCAGCTCTCAATTCCTACACACCACCTCATATTCAAGTAATTACTCTCACGTTAAGTGGCTGCTTCTCGCAAAGGAATCCTCATTTGGTAGTAGAATGATTACATCACATCCTTGCTTAGAAATCTGATACCAAATGTTTTGAAATCCAGTGTGCCACAGAAAGGCTAAATAGTTTCTGAGTCCAAGAGATAAACAATTTTGACAGAGGAGGAAACCAGCGTTATTCCAAGTAAAGTCTCGATTTTAAAGTTCAAAACATGTTAGAGGCTGAGATTACTTCTTCTAATCAAAGGTGTGTCCCTAAGACAGGAGTATCAGAAACTTCACCACGAAGGCAGTCAGCTTTGAAAAACATGTAGTGCCTAAACACTGCACAACTGTGACCTGTTTATGGGGGGAAAGGCAGAGACAGGCAAGAGGAAGACACAAGAAGGTCTCATTAAAAGCTCTTCTTGGCTAGGCGCGGTGGCTCACACCTGTAATCCCAGCACTTTGAGAAACTGAGGCAGGTGGATCATGAGATCAAGAGATCGAGACCATCCTGGCCAAGATGGTGAAACCCCGTCTCTACTAAAAATAAAAAAAATGAGCCGGGTGTGGTGGTGGGTGCCTGTCATCCCAGGTACTCGGGAGGCTGAGGCAGGAGAATGGCTTGAACATGGGAGGCGGAGGTTGCAGCGAGCTGAGATTGCACCATTGCACTCCAGCAACAGAGCGAGACTCTGCCTCAAAAAAAAAAAAAAAAAAAAGCTCTTCTCCTATTCTGAGAAGGGATGCTTGTTTGGTTTGTGTTGAACAGCCCTAGGGAGCACACAACAGCACCTCTCGAGGGTTCTTCACCATGCTGACAGCTGCAACACAGGGAGATGGAAACAGAAGTTCACTCCAAACTTTGCCAGAACAGGCACCATATTACCATTCAATGAGGAGGATAGTTGAGACCACTGTTGAAGTGAAACGCAGTCAGCCTGCCACATCTGCAGTTCCCCATCCTGCAAATACTGTCTTTTCAATCCTCGGTTGGGTGAATCTGAGGATGGGGAACCCGTGGATCCAGAAGGCAAACTGTGGGACTTGAGCATCCTTGTATTTTGGTACTAACAGGGAGGAGTGGGAGGGTCCTGGTACTAATTCCCCTAAGATACTGAGGGACCTCTGTACTATACACTGCCTGCAGACTCAGTGGCTATACTGCCTTTGAACCATATTGCTTAAACTGATTGCTGATTTTTAACAAGAAACCCAGTTAGAATGTATAGACCACCCCACTGCAACTTCAATTCTAAGTCCATGCTCCATTTGATTGAAAGAGAAAAAGAACCAGCAAAATTGCTTGTCTCATTTTCAATAGAATGCACTTGATTTGCAAAGATGCCCTAAGATAATGTGATTTAGTGGAGAATCAACAGTTGTTATCCTATTAAGTTCAACTCCAAATATTTGTAGCATAATCACTGAAAATGTAAGATACAGAATGAAAAAGCAGCAAATTTCGAATCCACAAACAACTCTCCGGTGTCTGCTAAAGAGCATCGACGGGAATGAGTAGATGGAGGCTGAATTCTAAACTGTTTTTCAATGGAAATGTCTCTGCCTCACCAGCTCCTTGCTGAAGCTTGCTGGGCAGAGGGTTTCCACTGCCAGAACCTCTGCTGGCTGCAGCGTTAAGACATCAGGCACTGCACAAGGAAGGAAAGCAAAGAGGCCGCAAGTCAGCCGGCTGGGGTGAGCTATGTTAAGCCATCCCGAGGGACTTCAAGAAATGCCTCCTTATATGTGAAGAAAACGCAAGAAAGTTTCCTATACACTGTGGCATCCATTGGTTACTTAATAAAGTCATTAAACATTTAGCTCTGATAATGGACTTGCAGATGTCACTGTGGAGAATCCATTTAGGGTCTGTGGATGTTTAATAGCAAAATTAAAATGATAAATTGAAATGGGTTTCTCTGACGTGTGTGCTTAGCTCTGTGCACCACAGCATACAAGCAGCCTGCTGCATACCAAAGTAAGTGACGCGAATCCAGCCCTGCTGCTGCTTGAGCACGGCCAGTGTTTATCAGTCTGCCCGGAGGAAAACAAGGACCTCACCTAGGCCCACTGATCCCTAAGGGGCAGGCAATGGCAAGACCCCTCCTTAGCTGGTACTGATGCTGCTGGGCTTCTCTGGATCCAGCATAGCCCAGGACAGTCAACAGAAAGAGCATGATTTGCAAGCCCACCCACAGGAGGAAATCTCAGCTGAGCCACTCATTAGCTGTGAGACATGTGGGCAAATTTCTCATCCTCTGAGCCTCGGTTTCTTCACCTATAGAATGAGGAGTAATACTTTTGTGGGGCTGTTGCTGTGGTTATATCCTAACCCAATTAAGTCAGAATCTCTGGGAAAGGAACCCATGTATTAGTAATTTCTTTTTTCTTTCTTTTTTTTTTTTTTTTTGAGATGGAATCTCTGGCACGATCTTGGCTCATTGCAACCTCCGCCCCCCGGCTTCAAACAATTCTCCTGCCTCAGCCTCCTGAGTAGCTGGGATTACAGGTGTGTGCCACCACGCCCAGCTAATTTTTGTATTTTTAGTAGAGATGGGGTTTCACCATGTTGGTCAGGCTGGTCTCAAACTCCTGACCTCATGATCCGCCCGCCTAACCTCCCAAAGTGCTAGTATTACAGGCTTGAGCCACCACACCTGGCCCCGTATCAGTAATTTCTAAGGCTCCCCCAGGTGATTCCAATGGGCAGCTACTGTCTCAGAGGCGTGATATTGACCGAGGGAAGCTGACAGATGGAGAGGACACTGGATTAGGTGATCTGCAGCAACTGGAGACTGGCTCTCAAAAGGAAAGCAAATCAGAAAGCAGCTCTGTGTATGTGCAGAGAGGGGGAGTTTCTATGCAGGTAAAGTTACAGGGGGAACCTTGAAGGACTAACTTCCGAGAAAGAGGAGGGTCTCTGATGAGGGGTGAGGGTGAGAGGCAAAACAAGAATCTGGGCTGGGCGAGGTGGCTCACGTCTGTACTCCCAGCACTTTGGGAGGCTGAGGCGGGTGGATCACCTGAGGTTGGGAGTTTGAGACCAACCTGAGCAACATGGAGAAACCCCATCTCTACTAAAAACACAAAATTAGCCGGGTATGGTGACTCATGCCTGGTAATCCCAGCTACTCAGGAGGTTGAGGAAGGAGAATTGCTTAAACCTGGGAGGCAGAGGTTGCGGTGACCTGAGATAGTGCCGTTGCACTCCAGCCTAGGCAACAAAAGCAAAACTCCATATATATATATAAAAAAATCTGGTGAAGTCTGGGAACCATCAATGAGAGGGATGGGAGAGGAAGCTGGCATGTGAGAGAAAAAGTCTTTGAGGAATCCTAACTGAACTTCAGGGCCTCACAGCCAGGGTTTGATCTGCTTGGCTTGAGATTTTTTAGGGGAACACCCAATGGCTTAGGTGTCTAAGTGGAGATAGATTGTAGCTGGGTGAGGGATGTGCTAGGAGAATGAGATGACAGTGAGTGCTTCTTCTCCATTCTGTCTGGCCCAGTCACCTGGGACTGGGCTTGCCATGGTGTCCAACTGATGCCACTGTGGGACCCTCCACCCACTCTCCCTGTATGGTGTGCAGCGAAGATGTTGGCCTTTCCAGACACTGCCCAGTTTTCCTATTCTCCAGGATGGCCCTGATCAGGCTACCTAAATTCAGTGGAGAAGGAATTTGACAATACTAGCCCCTATAGGCATCAATAGGTGCCAGAATAATGTGTCCCATAAAGAAATGATGACCATTCTAAGAACAGATTTGTGTTAGTTCACACGTTTCTCCCGTCTCAACAGGAAGCTCCCAACTCATCTTGTCCCGATACCTCCTCCCATCGAATGCTTTACCTTCTGAACAAATGCAAGTGAATTAAAACAAAACAAAAGCAAAACTGGCGCCATAACCATGCTGGTCATTGTATTACTCACGGAGGAAAGAATTACAATCCAAGTTCCACAACTGAAGGATTTGCAAGGTAAGGATCTCTCAGCCTTTGCTTTGAATGAGCTAAGAGCCAAGCTAAGAGTCAAGCTAAAACCCAGCAAGGCAAAGCGGCATCTGGGAAAGCCCACCATCCTCCCTTTACAAAGTTAATCTGGCGACAGTATCTCTATTCAAAAGCCCTGTGCTTCCTTTCTCTTACAGGCCAGTCTAGATTGTATTGATCAAGACATTCTAAGAAAGACACGTAAGAGTGCACGTTTCTTCTCTTTCTTATTTTCCTGGTTTCACAAAATTACTCAATAAAACAGTTACATTGCACATCTTGCAACCTTCTTATCAAGACCTTCCTCTACAGAGAAAAAAAAAGGGAGAGTTTCTTAAGAGGTGAAAACGTACGAGAGGCAAAACCCTATGGAAACCACATCAACCACAAGGTGGGTTTTTGGCTTTTGGCTTTTTTGTTTGGTTGGTTTGCTACCGAATCTATTTTCTCATACTTCTGCTTCTGAGACATACAGGCTGCCCAGAATATTCACTACTACATAACCAAATGCTCTAAAAATCGGTGGCTAATTAAAAATACATTCATGGTCTAGCCAAGGATGGTGAATTTGCAGAGGACTTGAAGCTGCATAACCATCTCTCTCAACATGAGGGGTGAGAATATCCGCTTGTATCTCCCTGTCTGTACTAAGGGCTGGCTGGTGTTGGTTCTATTGGAGAAGGGTAGGGACATTCGTCCCTCACAACATGTTTTCAACAATTCTGGTGATTTGGGATTTGTTACAAATTAAGAAAAAAAAAACCTTTGTCCTACAATGTCTGCTAAAAACAAAAATCCTCCAGAAAAAAAAACACAAGTCTGAGGAGAAAGTACTTGCAGTATGTACTGATTATGGCTTGAATAAATGATCTTATACAAATGCATTTGCCATTATAACAGGAATCCATTAACCTAATTTATAAATCATAAGTTATAGCTGTCAAAATTGCTTTTAGAGCTGCCAGCTGTTATAGAGAGCATCTAGCGATGCCATTAATCCCTTAATTTTTAGCTTCGTCAGTAATACAGGGGGACACAGACCAGGCCTCATTCCCCACATAAGCACACTTGAAAAATGTCCTGATTTAGGAGGCAGAAGACATTAATTTGGGAGAAATTCATTCTGTCCTCCAAAAGCATGAGTTTTGAGTTCTGAACGGGGGTAGGGTGGAAGTGGGAAAGGTGAGAGGCAATTCAGATGTACCCTAAATCCCACAAAATATGAATTAAATACTTCAGGGGCTCTCTGTAATCCTTCACTATAATTCTATGAACTTTATTTTAGCACCTATTGTTTGGAAAGTCCGTTTAAACAATGTGCTTATAACAACACACACACATAAAAAAATGTGCTTATGACTTGTTTTTTCTATTTTTTTTCAGCCAATGTCTTGCTCTGTCGCCCAGACTGGAGTGCAGTGGTGCTATCTCAGCTCACTGCAGCCTTCACCTCCAGGGTTCAGGCAATTCTCCTGCTTCAGCCTCCTGAGTAGCTGGAATTACAGGCACCCGCCACCATGCCTGGCCAATTTTTTTTGTATTTTTCATAGAGTCGGGGTTTCACTATGTTGTCCAAGATGGTCTTGAACTCCTGATCCCAAGTGATCAACCACCTTGGCTTTCCAAAGCACTGGGATTATAGGCATGAGCCACTGCACCCAGCCATAATTCTTTTTTTTTTTAAATATATTTTAAGTTCTGGGATACACGTGCAGAACGTGCAGGTTTGTTACATAGGTGTACACGTGCCATGGTGGTTTGCTGCACCCATCAACCTGTCATCTACATTAGGTATTTCTCCTAATGCTATCCCTCCCTTAGCCCCCCACCCCCTGACAGGTCCCAGTGTGTGATGTTCCCCTCCCTGTGTCCATGTGTTCTCATTTTTCAACTCCCACTTATGAGTGAGAATATGCGGAGTTTGGTTTTCTGTTCTTGTGTTAGTTTGCTGAGAATGATGGTTTCCAGCTTCATCCATGTCCCTGCAAAGGACATAAACTCATCCTTTTTTATGGCTCCATAGTATTCCACGGTGTATATGTGCCACATTTTCTTTGTCCAATCTATCATTGATGGGTTTTTGGGTTGGTTCCAAGTCTTTGCTATTGTGAATAGTGCTGCAATAAAATATATGTGTGCATGTGTCTTTATAGGACAATGATTTATAATCCTTTGAATATATACCCAGTAATGGGACTGCTGGGTTAAATGGTATTGCTGGTTCTAGATCCTTGAGGAATTGTCACGCTGTCTTGCACAATGGTTGAACTAATTTACACTCCCACCAACAGTGTAAAAGTGTTCCTCATTACAGGTGGCTCACACCTGCAATCCTAGCACTTTCCAAGGCCAAGGTGGGCAGATCATGTCAGTCCAGGAGTTAGAGACCAGCCTGAGCAACATGGTGAAATCCAACCTCTACAAAAATGCAAAAATTAGCTGAGCGTGCTGACTCATGTCTGTAGTCTCAGCTGCTCAGGAGGCTGAGATGGGAGGATCACCTGAGCCCAAGGATACTGAGGCTGCAGTGAGGCTGCAGTGTGCCACTGTACTCCAGCCTGGGCGACAGAACAAGACCCTGTCTCAAAAAAATAAAATGAAATCAAAATAAAAAAAGAAAATATATTTACTCCCATCGCTGCCACCCCAGCAACTGTGGGACCTTGGTCAAGTCAACTGCAGTAGCTTTGGTTCTCCACTGATTGTTTTGTTCTGTAGAAGACCTGAACTCTCTTGAGCTCTGACCTTCTCTGACTCAGATCACATTCAGGACTCAGTCATGAGGGGACAGTCACTCCGCTTTGACACCAGGAGAGACAGAGCACAAAGTGGCTTGTTGAGTTCACATGTGCTTAAATAAATAACAACGGACACCTCAATGGAAAGGATTCATTCCTCAACCACTTAGTTCAATATCTGTGAGCAAACTAAATGATTTCAAGAAGTCTAGACTATAACTGCTAGTGAAACAGTCTGCAGTACTCACATCTGAGTGACTAGAATGGGAGAGTTTCTTTGTTTTGTTTTGTTTCCTAAGAATGCAAGCCGACGCCCCAGCCAGCGAGGGGTGGCACTTCCTCATGAAGCCGTGTGGGCTTCTAGGAAATGCCCTCTCCCTGCTGTTACTGATCTTGAACCTTGACAGCAAGCAAAGTAGAACATATTTGTATAGTAGGAACACAGAGATGGAGCAGACAGGTGCCAGCCTTCCTACCAACTTTATTTGAAATGCAAACAAAGCGCATTCAGCTTGATGCTATTACTAAAGCAAGTTTGTTTCTGCAGGAAAAATGGCTTTCCCTAAACAAGTGTCCCATCAGTGACTCACTCTCAAAATTGCTGTTGCCTTAATCTTTCAAGAAAATTATCATCTCCAGGGCCAGGTGCAGTGGCTCATGCCTGTAATCCCAGAACTTTGGGAGGCCGAAGCGGGAGGATCACCTGAGGCCAGAAGTTTCAGACCAGCCGGGCCAACATGGAGAAGCTAAATATACAAAAATACAAAAAATAATAAAAATACTACTAAAAATACAAAAAACATTAGCCAGACGTGGTGGCACCCCTATAATCCCAGCTACTTGGGAGGCTGAGGCAGGAGAATCGCTTGAACTCGGGAGGCAGAGGTTGCAGCAAGCCGAGATTGTGCCATTGCACTCCAGCCTAGTCAACAAGAGTGAAACTCTATCTCAAAAAAAAAAAAATTATATTGGGAGGCTGAGGCAGGCGAATCACAAGGTCAGGAGATCGAGACCATCCTGGCTAACACGGTGAAACACTATCTCTACTAAAAATACAAAAAACTAGCCAGGGATGGTGGTATACACCTGTAATCCTTGCTACTCAGGAGGCTGAGGCAGGAGAATGGCTTGAACTCAGGAGGCAGAGGTTGCAGTGAGTCGAGAGTATGCCACTGCACTCCAGCCTGGGCAACAAGAGCGAAACTGCCTCAAAAAAAAAAAAAATCACTTCCAGAAGATAATCATGTGATAGATGTAGATGAGCATAAAGCCTTTGCACTTTTTGAACCAAATACTGACTTACAGGAAATGATGTGCTTTAAATTCATAGCATACACAGATTATCTCAGAAACTGGAAAATATATTTATTTCTTCATCAGACAGACTGTACAAATGAATTCCCTTCCCCTCCACAACTCACCCAAGTGATAGACTGTAATGCTTGAAACGTTTTTTGTTTACATAATCCTCCCCTCTTTTTTGCGTGAAATTGATTTTTTTTTCTAACCCAAGATATTACAACCAGAGAAGTTACTGCAAAAAAGAACTTTGCTATATACTCGTTTGTCTCAAACTTTCTGGTTATTCTTCTTTCAAAAAATCCTCTTTTCATCTTCTCCATAAACTCACCATTGAGAATTATAAGCTCTTGGTAGTCAGTAGTTTGAAAAAGACACACACACACACACACACACACAGTGAAATGCAGTTCTTTGATGTGTACCTCCTGGCAAGGAAAAATAACAGTCCAATGGCAAAATCAATAATGTGAATCACTGCCAAGACAGAAAAACATGATTTGGTATCCATTCCCATGACAATGAGAAAAATTGTTTTGAGAGTGAAAGGTTTTTGTATCAATTAGGTTAGACTATGTCTTCTAAAACCGTTTCCAGTTATTGCTTCTGGGGACTGAGGGGACAATGTATTTGCTTTGATATTAAGTTTTTACAATAGAGCATTAGTCTTACTTGGTCTGAATACATTCCCCACTCTGTTGCTTCATATATCATGTTCTTCACATTAACTATTCCTAAGATTAAAGTGCCTGAATCTTTAGGTCCAGACCCCACATGCTCATACTACATCTTACATTTCATCCTCTTTGTTGACCTCCAAGTTCACTCTCCAAAGCCTCTGAATGTTCATCGTTTTGCAAAGGCTTCAGTTCCACGCAGGGTCCCCAAGCATTATTCGATACTTGATTAATCCCTGTGATGAGTTCCTATGTCATCTGGATGCATCAAGTCAAAAGGAAGGGCCACACATGGAAGACAGAAAGTACTAAGACACACAGTACTAATAGGGAGGGGTCCCTGTCGGTTCTGTTGATAAGATAAAGTGGGCGAGGCACAGGGGCTCTTGCCTGTAATCCCAGCACTTTGGGAGGCCAAGGTGGGCAGATCATGAGGTCAGGAGTTTGAGATCAGCCTGTCCAACATGATGAAACCCCATCTCTACTAAAAATACAAAAAATTAGCCCGGTGTGGTGGTGGGCACCTGTAATCCCAGCTACTCAAGAGGCTGAGGCAGGAGAATTGCTTGAACTCGGGAGGTGGAGGTTGCAGTGAGCCATTGCACTCCAGCCCAGGTGACAGTGCAAGACTCTCAAAAAAAAAAAAAAAAAGAGAGAGAGAGAAAGTGTACAATAAAAAGCTGAGTTTTGAGCTGAATCTGTACAGGCAAAAAGTACCAAGGGCAGGGAAGAGAGAAAGAAGATACTGCCACGTGTTCTTCATTTTTGGTTTGGGTTTTGTGTGAGACAGGGTCTTGCTCTTTGCCCAGGCTGGAGTGCGGTAACTCAGTTACGGCTCACTGCAGTTTTGACCTCTCAGGCTCAAGTAATCCTCCCACCTCAGCCCCACAAATTATAGGGACTACAGGCACACACTGCCACACCTGGCTAATTTTTTGTATTTTTTGTAGAGATGGAGTTTCACCATGTTGCCTAGGCTGGTCTAGGGCTCAAGCGATCCTCTCACCTTGGCCTCCCAAAGTGCCGGGATTACAGGTGTGTGCCACCGTGCACAGCCATATGTTCTTATTGATCTCATGTCAGGCAATGGCAAAGAGTGCAATGCGGGAGTGATGCCAGGAGGGCTGGTAATGGCACGACTCAACGTGCAGGTTTAGAAGATCACTGCATACATGGCAAATAATGTACAACGCTGATCTGTGCAGACAGAAGTCAGAATGTGATTACCTCTTGGGGAGCAATAACTAGAAGGAGATGCAAGAGAGGCTCTGGGGCACTGGCGATGTTCTCCAGGCTAATCTGGGAGAGGATTACTTGCACGTACACTTAAGACTTGCTCACTTTACCAGATATAAATTCAGCACAGACAGACCCTAAAAACTACCAAACCACCAATCTGCCTGCAAAGCGAAGGAGCTGAAGGAGACCGAGCTGGAGGCAGGAGGGCTGCTGCTGTGTCCGTGAAGGGAGAGATGAAGCCAGGGAAGGCCCTGTGGACAGGACGGGTCGATGTGAAATATCTTTGGAGATGAGGCCAACGGGACTTGCCAATGGAAAAAGAATGACTCCTGGATTTGAGGTTTAGTTATGTTAGTGACAGCTTCTGAGTGCTCAGAAAAACACCTGACTATTGCTTTTAACAGTGGGTTTCCTGTGTTTTTTTTTTGTTTTTTTTTTTTTTTTGAGACGAAGTCTCGCTCTTATCCCCCAGGCTGGAGTGCAATGGTGCGCTCTTGGCTCACTGCAGCCTCCACCTCCCAGGTTCAAGCAGTTCTCCTGCCTCAGGCTCCTGAATAGCTGGGATTACAGGCATGTGCCACCATACCTGGCTAATTTTTGTATTTTTAGTAGAGATGGGGTTTCACCATGTTGATCAGGCTGGTCTCGAACTCCCGAGCTCAGGTGATCCACCTGCCTCGGCCTCCGAAAGTGCTGGGATTACAGGTGTGAGCCACCGTGCCCAGCCGGGCTTTCTGTCTTTATACTGAATTCTGTCTTTCTGTCTCTCCTTCTCTTAGGCATTCTCTGATCAGAATGCCTCGCCTTGAGAAGAGGCCCTACTTGTAAGCTTCCTTCACCTCTAGGTGCCTCCTTCCTCATTGATGCAATGGGGATGTACAAGTGTCTATCACAAGTGTATAAAGTGCTTAAGACAGCACCTGACAAAGTAAGCACTCAGTCAGTGTCAGTCATTAGTATTACAGAGAACAAATCATTGCTTTTGTTACCCTGTCCCTCCATTTTCTGGGTCAACAGTGAGACCGTGACTTTGCTTGATAATACTCTTTTTCGGGCAAAGAATTAGCATCCTAGTTGGAAAAGCCTAGAAACCTGGAGATCATCTGGGTTTTTCTGCATCTTGGTCATCCTCATGCAAAGGCTCCCTCAAGTCCTATCATTTCTTTTGTTTTCAATGCTGTCTGTATCCATTGCTTGATTTCTGCCCTAGTTCACACGTTAGCATTTCATGGTTGATTTAATGCAATATCCTCAGAGCTGATCTCCCTGCCTCTGAGTGCCTCTTGTTTAGTTCCGCCTTAACGCTCAATCTGTCATGCTGGTCTCCTTTAGTTCCTAAAGCGTACCTCCTCACCGTCATTAAATGGAGCCCAGCCTCCTTATACAAGGGCCTCCACTTTTCTAAAATCTCCTGCTACCCTCTTTCATAAAGGCTCAGTCCCGGGCTGAGAAGTAAGAAAGAAATCCTGAATGTTCTTCAACAGTCATCTAAATTTTTTCACAACATGAGTGCAGGCTATGCTGTGGGAAATTAGCAAGAACCAAGCCAAGATAAAAAGTCTAAACTCCACGAAGATAAAGATAGCAACTTTCTTACAAACCTAGCACTTTACACGTAATACACTTCATATAATTAATGATTTCAAGTTTGACCAGCCTGAACCTTGACAGTAATCAGAAATGAATAATCTGATAGGCAGACAGCAGAGAAAAACATTAGTAAATCAATAGACAAGAGAAATCAGAGAATAAGCCATTGCTTCAAAGAATCCCTACGAGCGGTGACGCCATCAGACCCAGGCAGAGCCACTCACTTCGGAGAATCCCATTCTGGTCCTCCTCCGGCTACATCCTTCCCCCGCAGCAACAAAAAGGGCAAACCTTCCTGAAATTAACAACCCACCTGTCCTGGGGGCCCAAGATTTGGAGTTCTCAGGGCCTATGCAAGCCTCTTCCCTGGGCACATCTAGACCAAAGGGCTAAGGGGCATTTGTTTTGGTGAAGGTTGGATATGTGAGCTGGAAAAGCCCCATGTGTGAGCTGGAGGTCCCTTAAAATGTATGGGCAGGCCAGGAATGGTGGCTCATGCCTGTAATGCCAGTACTTTGGGAGGCCAAGGTAGGTGGGTCACCTGAGGTCAGGAGATCGAGACCAGCTTGGCCAACATGGCAAAACCTCGTCTCTACAAAAAACACAAAAATTAGCCGGGTGTGGTGGCACATGCCTGTAGTTCCAGCTACTCAGGAGGCTGAGGCAGGAGAATCAGTTGAACCTGGGAGGTGGAGGTTGCAGTGAGCCAAAATCATGCCACTGCACTGCAGCCTGGGCAACAGAGCAAGACTCCATCTCATAAAAAAAAAAAAAAAAAAGATGTATGGGTAGCTGAGAGTGGGAACAAGAGGAGAGGACAGACCACTCCGGCATCACACATTCTGGCATGGGAGATCATGCCAGACTGCACTTGCTTTGGGGCGCCAAGGTGGGAGGATCTCCTGAGGCCAGGTGTTTGATCAGCTTGGGCAACATAGGGAGACCTCATCCCTACAACAAAATTTAAAATTAGCCGGGTGTTGGGGAAGGGAGGGTATGGTGTAGGCCTGTATTCCTAGTTACTCAGAAGGCTGAGGCAAGAAGATCACCTGAGCCCCGAAAGTTGAGGCTGCAGTGAGCACCACTGCACTCCAGCCTGGACGACCAGAGCAAGACCTTGTCTCAATAAACAAATAAAACAAATGTGTGTGGAGAAAAGAATGAAGCCACAGGAAATCAGGTCCTAACCTCGCATAGAATGCCCCAATTCCAAGTCTTAAAATTCTATATAGCATCATCAAGATACAATGGGTTGAGTTAGGAGTTGGAGGCTTTACCTAGAAAGCTATCCCCTAGGTGCAGGAGAACTTCCTGCAAATGTCGAAGTATCAACCATGAGAGTTGAAGCATATAAGAAGACCCCAAAAGATAAAGTGGGCAATAAATCTGCTCATAACCTGAAATTAAATTAGCAAATCAACACACAGACTTACAGAATTATGGTTATCTCTTCCCCTAAATTACAGAAATACAAAAGTCAAAGCAAATTTAAAACACCATCCTTCACCTGTCAAAATAACACTACCAATATTGCTGACGTGGCCAAATCTGAACACTCATTTGTTCTCGGTAGCATCAAGATGAGCACAACGTGTAAACACATGTTCTTTGGCAACCTTCTATCCAGTTTGCAGAGGGAGGCTCACAAGTTAAAAGTCACTTACCTCATGTAAGCAGCTGAGCTGGGGATTCAAACCCACATCCTGACCACCACGCACATGCCCTTTCCACTCTGCATGAAGCCTAGATGTTTACTCTAAGGAAATAACGGGAGGAAAGCACAGAACAAAGCCACTTCCTGCAGAATGGAAAGAGGCTGCCAGTGTGTTCACTGGCAAATTGAAAGCATGGCCTTGATAACTGTCATTTATCTTTAGAATCACACACAAGGAATGGTAATTCTCTAAGTGAAAGCAAAATGGGAGTCTTTCAAGCTAACTGCAACTCAGTCAAAAGTCAAAGGTTTGTGAAATATGATTGCCAAAATGGGGCCTTGTGAGTAGTCTGTAAAGGATCTAATATTACAATTTTTTCGAAAAGAGCTGGACATGGTGGCCCACAACTGTAGTCCCAGCTACTCAGGGCACTGAAGTGGGAGGCTGCTTGAGCCGAGGACTTCGAGGCTATAGTGAGGTATGATTGTGTCCCTCCAGCCTGGGCAACAAGAGAAAGATCCTTTCTCAAAAAAAAAAAAAAAAGAAAAGAGCACTCATTTGGTTTGGCAGACACTAAAGTTGAAATGATACAGAGATTAGCATGGCCTCTATGCAAAGATGAGGCCCAAATTTGTAAAGCATTCCATATTTTTATATACAGTTGTGTGCTGTGAGCTATTGAAAGCTGAATGCATTAAGCATATTTTGATACTTAAAAAGAATCAAAGCATCGTAATTCTAGTTGGCATCCAGTTTCTGGGAAGTTCTGTTCTTTGAAAAGAGTTGTATTGGAGATCACTTTCCCACTGCAATTATGTTATTGGTGCCGCAATTAATAAAAGGTTATGTCTAGTTCTTAACTTAGCCTAGAACAATGGCTTTAAAAGTGTTTTAACGAAGAACACTTTTCATTAAGCATATTTTGATACTTAAGGCATTCTTTGGTTAACAAATAAATGTCTCAAATTTATCATATAGAAAAGGGTGGAAGGGTGGGGTATTCCCTTCCAGCCAGGAATTAGGCCTACAGAAATATTTGCACGAGCATAAATGAATATGTATATTATACATAAGTTTCATTTTACAGATGAAAGTTATATTTATGTTATATATGAAAGGATGTTCATTTCAGCATTACTTGTAATAGGAAACCATCAGAATCAACTTAAATGTCAATCAGTAAAGAGACTGGTTAAATAAATAAGAGTATATCCATGTCACTGAACAGGTATCCATTAAGCAGTGAGCCAGGTCTGTGTATATACTGAACCAAAAGGTGCTTATGATTTCCTATTGAGTGAAAATAGCAAGTTGCACAATAGCATTATCTACATGCATATTTTTTAAAAAAACGAACACCAGAGAGGGTATGTTTGTGTGTGTATATAAGAAAATCTCAGAAGACAAATAACGAGGGAATAAAGGAACCTTTTTTCGTATGTGGTAGCATTTGCACAATGACAATATACAACTTTCATGCTTAAAATTTTTTTCTTATTTAAACATTTTTCAAGTTTGCTTTCACTTGCTTATTTACTTTTTTAAAGAGACCGGCCTCACTCCAACATCCAGGATGCAGTGCAGTGGCCCGATGTGATCATTAGCTCACTGCAGCCTCGACCTCCTAGGCTCAAGCAATCCTCCCACTTCAGTCTCCCCACAGTAGTTAGGACTACAGGTGCATGCTGCCACTCATTGAGGTATTTAAATAATAGAAACAGGATGGAGACAATTGTCTCAATGAATGGTGTTAATTGTTTACTTTAAAAGAAAGAGATGGCCGGGTCAGGTAGCTCACACCTGTAATCCCAGAAATTTGTCAGGCCAAGGCGGGCAGATCACCTGAGCTCAACAGTTCGAGACCAGCCTGGCCAACACGGCGAAACCCTGTCTCAACTAAAAATACAAAAATTAGTCGAGCGTGGTGGCACGCATCTGTAGTTCCAGCTACTCCAGGAGGCTGAAGCAGGAGACTCGCTTGAACCTGGGAGGCAGAGGTTGCAATAAGCTCAGATCACGCCAGTGCACTCCAGCCTGGGTAACAGAGCGAGACGCCATCTCAAAAAAAAAAAAAAAAAGCAAGAGAGAGAAAATAAATTTTAAAAAACTTTAAATAGAATGCCTCCTCCATGATCAGATTTTTCCTACGTTTATCCTTTATCATATATTTCTTGTTTTTTCTTGTGTATATATAAAAAAACTGCTGTACATTTTTTCCTAAATCAAGGAGAGTTGTCTATAAATAAGCTCACCACTCTTAAATTAATCACACACACACACACACACACACACACAAATTTAAAACCTGAAGAGCTGTTCTTCAAGATCACCTAAAACAGTTCCTTCCATGACACACTGATGAGAACCAAGTCCTGAAAGAATGTTACTTGCCCTGCGTCACAGACCTTGTTAGGATTAGAAACCATACCAGAGAAATTCCTTCACTATCCCTACTTTCTTTAAAAATGATAATGCTTTGATGAGACCAGGGAAGACAATCTTGTAAAGCACTAAAACAACAGTGAATGTCTTTCAAAGTCCGAATCAGGTTCTGGGTGTGAGCACACCAGGCCGCTTGAGCAGTGTAGGCAGTCATGACACTCGAAGTGTATTCTCAATTTCAATCCACTATAACTGCTTATTGAACAATTTATTCTAGGAATTTTAGAAAATACAAATGAAGTAAGTTTTAACGAAGAACACTTTAAAAGCCATTGTTCTGGGCTAAGTTAAGAACTAGACACTACCTTTTATTAATTGCAGCACCAATAACATCATTGCAGAGGGAAAGTGATCTCCAATACAACTGTGTTCAAAGAACAGAACTTTCCAGAAACTGGATGCCAACTAGAATTACGATGCTTTGATTCTTTTTTGATAAAAATATTCGACACGGCCAGGCACGGTGACTCATGCCTGTAATTCCAGCACTTCAGGAGGCCGAGATGGGTGGATCATGAGGTCAGGACTTCGAGACCAGCCTGACAACATGGTGAAACCACGTCTCTACTAAAAATACAAAAATTAACTGGGCATGGGGGAGCACACCTGTAATCCCAGCTACTCAGGAGGCTGAGGCAGGAGAATCACTTGAACCCAGGAGGAGCAGGCTGCAGTGAGCCGAGATCACACCACTGCACTCCAGCCTGGGTGACAGAGCAAGACTCTGTCTTAAAAATAAATAAATAAATAAATAAAACAATTATCTGAGTGTGGTGGTGAGCACCTGTAATCCTAGCTACTCAGGAGGCTGAGGCAGGATAATCGCTTGAACCTGGGAGGTGGAGGTTGCAGTGGGCCAAGATCACGCCACTTTACTCAAGCCTGAGTGACAGAGCAAACTCGGGCTCAACAACACCAAAAAAAACCAAAACAAAACAAAACAAAAACACACCAACGACATCTGAATTCCCTTTCATTGTAAATCCATCCACATCAATATATTATAGACCCAAAGAAGGTTAATACAAAATTAATTCATGAACTTTTTACATACTATCTTAAGTGATACATTTTCATCATTGTAGATTTTAAATATAAAAGAGGACAAATTCTATTACTTCCCTTCCACAGTAGTAAAAGAGATCTTTCTTGCTAGAAAAAATTAAACACACACACACACACACACACACACACACACACACACAAAAACCTATTAACTATTCCCTAAGGATCTGAAAAGGGAAGACATAACATATGTTGTGTATTTCAATGATTAATGCTGTATTTAACATTAGGAAAAACACCAGCACCAGAAGAACCAATACAATTGAAGAGTAAATCCTTACAAAATCCACACATTACTCTTAAAATTTGTTCCTGCTTATATTCTTATTCGCATTGAAAATATCTTTTATAATTTGTTGAAGATGAACAAAAGAAAAAAGCTAGATAAAAAATAGGATTTATATTCCTGTTAAAATATAAGATTACCAAAGAAAATGCTACATAGGAGGCAAGAGTCTGCTTGCCAGTTTAAACCTGATCATTTTGCAAGCCCTAATAGTTAACTCATTCAATAAATATATATTAAACAGCTATCATTTACCAAGCACCAAATTTATTATTATTATTATTTTTCTTCTTTTTTTTGTTTTTTTAAAGCACCAAATATTAAGGTAAAGGAATTTAGCATGTATTCTTTCAAATTATTTCAGTTCCACAGAGTTCTCCTATTGGAAACATCTAGATGTTTAGAAACAATATGCCATGAGTTCCTTTTCCATCCATTTGGTATTTAAAAAACACTTCTTAAAGTGGAATAGGGACAGAAACCAGGATTTTTGTCTAAAGTTATGGTTATCATAGGAGTACTCCACTCCCCCAAAAGATACAATCCAGGCTGTCTTTTAAATCAAGAGCATACATATTGCTTACTAAAGCCTCCCGTCCATATAACATTCATAAGTGACAAAAGTATCTTGCAACCTCATTAATTAATAGCCATTTTCAGACATTTGCTCAATATCTCCATCTGCTACAGTGGACATCTGGAGCCCCAGTGTGTAGAAACCCACCTTTAAACAGCTGCAGAAGTAATTACGCCTAGGAAAGGATGGATTCCTATTCATTTTCTTCGGTATCTTCAAGATTGCATAGGTTGTTGTATTTGCTTTTAGGTTTGTTTGTTTTCTTGTTAACTAAATGACCAAGAGCGAGATTTGATTGAAATTGCTTCCACTGATTATTTGCCCGTGAAGATGCATACACAAAGAATTCCACCTCAAACTACCAAGAGAAACTCAGTCCTTCCATCCCATTCCATAAAAGATAGACTTAAGGGACAAGTCCCCTTGTATTCTTACTACTAAATAGATAAATCAAGAAAAAGGGACAGAGGGACCAATGGGCAATCTAAATCATTCATAAAAGCATACGATTGTGATAAAGCACAATCAGTGACTTGCTAGTGGGGAACAGGCAAATAAATAAGTAATAAATACATCAGTTTCTTCAAGTGTTGGATCCCCTGGTGTTTTGTGCTCCTGGAGCCACTCCCAGCTGCTCTGGCTTCTCTCTGTGCTAGGCTGGCGGAGGCTTTGTCCACTGGGAGATGGCTCTGCAGTGACTGAAAGGCTGGTCAGCGCTAGAGGAACCGAATCCCTTTCTACTGCCAGACCCGCTGACTAGGCAAAGTCACTCTAATTAGCCATCCTTTCTCAATTCCATTACAGCCCTAAGCAAAAACCATAGACAGGTTTTGATGGGTTGATGCAGAAAAAAAAAAGATCATTAAAAAACACAAACATGCAACTGAATGTACTAGCAGCTATGAAAATGTCTTCATCACTTTCCAACATGTCAAATTCCTGGAGGAAGGAATCTAAATTTACCACTCATTCCTGGCTCTACTGGCAAGAACTTGCAATCAGCGACTATAACTGGCAGGACACCTGGTTATTAAAATGAACTTTGGCACAATTTTAGCTTTGCTACGTTTAAATTTTACTCAAGGTTTTTTTGTTTAGAAAAAGGTGCTCAGGAATGTGGAAAGATTTTTTCTTTAAGTACAAGATTTTTTGGTCTACACTGAAATTGTATTTCAAGGCCTCTTTAGGCTCAACACCACACCAAAAGTATGTTTACACACAAAATTCCATTCCGATCAATTTGTGAACAGACAATTGTTAGACCAAGGCAAACAAATGGTGGACGGTGACATCTATTAATAATTATGTTCAATCTAATTTTGATTTACCAGCTATTTTCTTTCTGCAAAGATAAATGCTAACCAATTAAATGAAACCAGTCTAGATGTCTAGATGATAAGAACAATTTTCCAGCTCAATGAGGTATTCTATTGATTTAATCAGCATAAAACCATTCAACAAAAATAAGAATTAAAACAGCCTTTCTGCAATCCCACACTGCAGTGGAAATACAAAGGCAACAGTTGGCGGCTAAGTCATACATTTGGTGGAAGGAAAATGATACGCAGGTGGTCCTGCTAACAACAGATGGTAGGAAAATAATCCCCAAAAACCTTACTCCTTCCAGTGATCGTGCCATCGTAGATTTCTCATTTTTAACATCCAAATTCCTGAATCAATGTAAAATGTACTAAAGCCATTAGTACAAAAAAAGACTGTCAATGATTCATCCAAATGTCTTCTATAACCAAATACGAACGTGAGAAAGGTGTATCATGGAATTTCTGAGTGAAGGTCTCAGTTACGCTGTTTTGTTGACCACCTTCTTGGAGGGTAGATTTGTTTTTCATAATCCATTCTTCTACAGATTTTTCCCCCTTTTCTAGATGGAAAATGTATAATTTTAGGGCATCTGTTACTTGAGGGCTCAACATCCTGAAAGTAAATAGCATTGGCAACCTCAGCCTTTTAAACTCCAGGGACACCTCCAAGCCCCTGCCTCTCTCAAATGCAAACCTCTAGCCTCTTAAATGTGTTTTCCAGACACAGCAAACAAGAGCTGGAAGGAAAGACAGTTTAGATCCCCTTGTTGGGGAACAGAAACAGTGGTTGGGGAGGACAATCCCTATCACCACTTCATCACATATGGGTCAACACAAGTTTGTAAGAACAACTGCAGTTTTTTTTTTTGATGCCGAGTCTTGCTCTGTCGCCCAGGCTGGAGTGCAGTGGCACGATCTCCACTCACTGCAACCTTCGCCTCCCATGTTCTAGCAATTCTCCTGCCTTAGTCTCCCAAGTAGCTGGAACTACAGGCGCACACCGCCATGCCTGACTGATTTTTTGTATTTTAGTAGAGACCAGGTTTCACCATGTTGCCCAGGCTGGTCTCGAACTCCTGAGCACACCTGCCTCAGCCTCCCAAAGTGCCAGGATTACAGGCATGAGCCACTGTACCTGGCAAACAATTATAATTTAAAAAATTTTTTTTGTTTTGTTTTTTGAGTCAGGGTCTCGCTCTGTCACCCAGGCTGGAGTGCAAGTGACATGATCATGGCTCACTGAAACCTTGACCTCTGGGCTCAATCGATCCTCCCACCTCAGCCTTCCAAGTAGCTGGGACTTTAGGCATATGCCAGCAGGCCTGGTTAATTTTTATATTTTTTGTAGAGATGGGGTTTCACTCATGTTGCCGAGGCTCGTCTTCCAACTCCTCAGCTCAAGCAATCCATCTGCCTCGGCCTCCTAAAGTGCTGGGATTATAGGAATGAGCCCAGCCCAGTGACGATTGGAATTCTTACCTCCATTTTTATACTATTGTTTCTATGACTGTGAGTTTTTCTTAAAAATGCCTTTTAAGTCAGAAACTGCCTATAAAATTGTGAAATGCCCCCAACTCACAAACACTCCTTTTTTCTAAGAACACACAAAAGTGATAATGGTTGTGTTAAATAGGAACTTCTGTTTTTTGTTATATTTTTAAATCTTTCTATAATTTCTAATTTCCATACTTATAATGCTTAAAGATCCCTACCTTATCAAGGACAGAACTTTTTTTTGCATAATTTAATTCCCGACTTCTTCAGGAAAACATTCCCAACAAAATGTTTCTGAGGCACTTTAATGAAATAACGATCTGTAATTTTAAGCTACTTCCCTGCTACCCAACCCCTCCCACCTCCTCCATCAACACCACACCCCCCAGGTGACCTTCAGGAATGGAAGGTAGGCCAGGTGCAGTGGCTCACACCTGTAGTCCCAGCACTTTGGAAGATGGAGGCAGGTGGATTTCTTGAGCCCAGGAGTTCCAGACCATCCTGGGCAATATGGTGGAACTCCATCTCTACAAAAAATACAAAAATTAGCAAGGCATAGTGGCATGCGCCTGTAGTCTCAGCTACTTAGGAAGCTGAAGTGAGAGGATTACCTGAGCCCAGGAGGCAGAGGTCGCAGTGAGCCAAGATCATCAAGATCATGCCACTGCACTGCAGCCTAGGTGAAAGAGCAAGATCCTATCTCAAATAAAAAAGAACTGAAGGAAACCATTTTGACCTCATTCTTTACTTTTTTTTTTTTTGGAGACATGGGGTTTCACCATGTTGACCAGGCTGGTCTTGAACTCCTGACCTCAGATGATCCACCCACCTCGGCCTCCCAAAGTGCTGGGATTACAGGAGTAAGCTACCGAGCCCAGCCATGATCTCATTCTTTTAACTAGTCTAACAATAACCACCTAGCCATTCTTTTTCTAATAAATACGTCTACCAAAAAGAGTCTTTGCTGCTGGAGGTCTCTTTCCTTAAGTTTGACATAAAAGTTGGAAATAACTTCATTGTTACAAAAAAGATGTTTAACTTTAAGGGGAAAACAAAGGGAGAGATGAGGGTAAAAGGAAAAAGCTCACCCACATGGAAGAATGCCAGATAAAGAAATGTAGAAAGAATAACAGATGAGAAAGTCACCATTTCACAATGATTTAGGCTACAGTCATCATTGGATGCAAAAATGTTGGCAACGGACTCACCAGTATCAAACTACCACAGTACCCTACAGGGAAATGCAGGTCTTATAAGCATCAAACAAGTTGGGCAGGGTGGCTCATGCCTGTAATCCCAGCACTTTGGGAGGCCAAGGTGGGCAGATCACCTGAGGTCAGGAGTTCAAGACCAGCCTGGCCAACATGGTGAAACCCCATCTCTACTAAGAATATAAGAATTAGCCGGGCATGGTGGCCCATGCCTGTGATCTCAGCTACTTGGGAGGAGAATTGCTGAGGCAGGAGAACTGCTTGAACCTGGGAGGTGGATGTTGCAGTGAGCCGAGATTGCGCCACTGCACTCCAGCCTGGGCGACAGAGCAAGACTCCTATCTAAATAAAAATAAATAAATAAATAAAGCAAGCATCAAACACTAAGCTCAGCATCACCAGTTATGGGAGGGCCAGGCATTGACTGTGATTGCTGGTGTGATACAACAGTAAGGACTCAACTATCACTGCACCATGACTGAGGTGGTATTCTTGCTAAGAATGTCCAGCCTAAATCTAATCATAGATAAATCTGACAAATCCGCTACGTAAGACAACTGGGCTCTTCATAAAAATAAGTCTCATGGGCTGGGCGAGATGACTAACACTTGTAATCTCAGCACTTTGGGAGGCCAAGGCGGGTGGATTGCTTGAGGCCAGGAGTTTGAGACCAGCCTGGCCAACATGGTAAAACCCTGTCTCTACTAAAAATACAAAAATCAACCAGGTGTGGTAGCAAGTGCCTGTAATCCCAGCTACTCGGGAGGCTGAGGCAGGAGAATCACTTGAACCCGAGAGGCAGAGGTTTCAGGGAGCCGAGGTTGCAGTGAGCTGAGATCACACCACTGTACTCCAGCCCGACTGACAGACTGATCCATCTCAATCAATCAATCAATCAATCAGTCAATGTGTCTATCATCTCGTGAAAAACAGGAAGGCAAAGAGAGTATTCTAGCTTAAGAAACTAGAAAAGAAACATAACCAAATGCAATATGGGAACTTTGATCATATGCTGGACTCCCTTTTTTTTTTTTTAAACAGGGTCTCACTCAGGCTGGAGTGCAGTGGTGTAATCATAGCTCACTGCAGCCTCAAACTCCCTGGTTCAAGGGACCCTTCCTCCTGGGCCTCCTGAGTAGCTAGGACTACAGGCAGGTGCCACCACACTGGGCTAATTTTTTGCATTTTTTTGTAGAGATGGAATCTCATTATATTGCCCAGGCTAGTCTTGGACTCCTCACGTCAAGTGATCATCCCACCTCAGCCCCCGAAAGCATGAGCCACCATGCCTGGCCAGGACCCAATTTTTAAAGCAGGTGTAAAATATACTTAAGGAGAACAGAGGAAGTTTGAATACAGACTCTATCTTAGATGATATTATTAAATTAATGTTGGGCTGGGTGCAGAGGCTCACGCCTATAATCCCAGCACTTTGGGAGGCCAAAATGAGTGGATCATTTGCGGTCAGGAGTTCAAGACCATCCTGGCCAACATGGTAAAACCCCATCTCTACTAAAAATACAAAAACCAGCTGGGCATGGTGGCACCTGTAGTCACAGCTACTCAGGAGGCTGAAGCATGAGACTCACTTGAACTCGAGAGGCACAGGTTGCAGTGACCCAAAATTGCGCCACTGCACTCCAGCCTAGGAGACAGAGCCAAAACTCTGTCTCAAAAATAAATAAATACATAAATAAATAAAATAAATTAATGTTAAGTTTTTCAATTGTGGGCCGGGGGTGGGGAATGGTGGCTCATACTTGCAATCCCAGCACTTTGGGAGGCCGAGGTGGGTGGATTGCTTGAGCTCTGGAGTTCAAGACCAGCCTGGGCAATATAGTGAGACCTCATCTCTACAATAAATTAAAAAATTAGCTGGCCATGGTAGCACACACCTGTAGTCCCAGTTACTCCAGAGGCTGAGGTGGGAGGGTCATGTGAGACTGGGAGGTAGAGGTTGCAGTGAGCTAAGATTATGCCACTGTACTCTAGCTTGGGTGACAATATGAGACCCTGTCTCAAAAAAAAACTTTCTCAGTTGTGATATCGGCACTGGGGGTAAACAGAAGAATGTAGGCATGTATTCCCAGGAGACAATGCTGAACTCTCTAGGAGTGAAGTGTCTGATACCTAAAACTTACTCAAAGAGTTCAACAACAACAAAAAAAGATGCAAATAAGAGAAAGAAAGCAAAGACGGCAACACGAAACTGACCTATAACTCTAACCGAAGAAACTGCTTCCGTATATTTGGCGGGAAACACACTTAACCACCCACCAGCAAACCTCCCCACCGCCACCCCCCCAACCATGGAGACATTTTATTATTTTAGCAACTAACTCCCCAAACTAGAAGCAGTAATTCTTTATCTAAATATTAAATCGGGACTCTAAGAACTATTATTCAGAAGCCAGAGAAGTATGCTTCGATTACTAAGACTGCATGAGACTCACTTGGATCCATCATGATGTCTGTCACATACGCATTCATTTCAGAAGTCATTTTTATTTTTTAGCTTTACTTCGTTGTATGAGAATACCAGATATTTCATTCACTAAAATCAAAAGGAATCCACACGATTAGCCATCAGGGAAATGCACATCCAAACCACAGTGAGATAGCACTTCACATCACTAGATGTCTCTCACCGAAAGGGCAGATAACAAGTGTTATCAAGGATGTGGAGAAATCAGAACCCTCACACACTGCTGGTTAGAATGTGAAATGGTGCAGCTGCTTTGGAAAAGTCTGCTAGTTTCTCAAGAGGCTAAACAAAGAGTTAACAAATAGCAATTTCATTCACAGATAAATACCCAAGAGAAATGAAAACATTTATGTCCAGACAAATTGTACACTAGTGCTCATAGCAAGATTATTCATGATAGCCAAAAGGTGGAAATGATCCCAATGTTAATGTCTATTAACTGCTTCACGGATAAATAAAATGTAGGATATATCCAGGCAGTGGAATAGTATACAGCAGTTAAAAAAACAGGATGTACTGATGTACGCTGTAACATGGATGAATTTTGCAAACACAACTATAAATGAAAGCCGGACACAAAAGGCCACATGTTGTATGATTCTATTTATATAAAATGTCCTGAAAAGGCAAATTCATAGAGAGACAGAAAGTAGCTCTGTGGTTACTGGGAATGAGGAAAGTGGGAAATAGAGTGACTGCTAATGGGCATGGGGTTTCTTTAAGGAGTGAAAATGTTCTAAGGTCATGACAGTTACGTAACTCTGTAAACATGCTAAAAACCACTGAGTTGTACACTTTTTTTTTTTTAAACTGAGTCTCGCTCTGTCTCCCAGGTTGGAGTGCAGTAGCACAATCTCGGCTCACTGCAACCTCTGCCTCCCAGGTTCAAGCAATTCTCTGCCTCAGCCTCCTGAGTAGCTGGGATTACAGGCGCCTGCCACCACACCCAGATAATTTTTGTATTTTTAGTAGAGATGGGGTTTCACCATGTTG